>JAUPMG010139262.1:0-11298 GCA_031762675.1 Pachysandra terminalis
CGAACTCGGTAGTGCTATGCTACTGAAAGCACTTTGTGCATCTTCTGTTGCCGGTAAAGAAAGACGTGTTGGGTCAGCCCGGCACGTCACGCTTGCTAATACGGCCCTACTGACCCTATACTTTGATCGATTGACCGACGTAGGGATTTGCATGGGGCGTTGCGGGTCGCGTCGGAGATTTTATTACAATATACGTTTCAATGGGTGTAGGTACAGGGGGTGTGGCGTACGCTACTGAGTTTCTTGTGTGCAGGATGCACTTCCCACATAGTTGTACGGTAGGCCCTTACGCCCTCATCTGTAGGCTTTGATTAGTAGGGGAGGTGTGGTGATCGCATATGCGGAGCGGCTTCGTTCGAGATGCCTTTGACCCGGGGCCGTTCGAAGTCAAAACAGCACGAGGGCCAGCGGGCGGGGTGGCGGTGACAGAAGAAATGAACGATGGACGACCGGACGGACCAGGAACATGCTAATGTATAGAAAGCCCCCCGACACCAGCTCCGCTGCCTGCCCGTCCTTGAGCAGCAGGGACGGCTGAACAATTCCCAGCAAGGGCGCCTTCATTAAGACGACGGTAAGGAACGACGCTTGACGTCAGGAAAGAAAGGCGCGAGGATGAGCATGTCTAAGCCTAAGAATGAGTAGTCGTAGTCGCGTCGGTGCGGAGCTCATCATAGAGCGTTAGAAAGCGTCAGTTCTCATAGCGAGGCTGAGGCCGACGAGACCCCTTGTATAGTAAGGCGGTGGACAAATTCATAGCTGCCGGTTTCATGAGGGAAGTCCAATATCCCAAGTGGATTTCCAACATTGTGCCAGTACGCAAGAAGAACAGACAAGTACGGGTGTGTGTCGACTTCAGAGACCTGAATGCAGCTTGCCCTAAAGATGACTTCCCCTTACCAATAACCGAACTCATGATTGACGCAACAGTGAGTTTTGTCATTCATGGACGGAAGTTTTGGGTACAATCAAATCAAAATGCACCTGGACGACTCCGGAGGATCCAAGCTAGGAAGAAAAGTTTCATTTCGCTCGTCTTCCATATTTATCTTCTATGAGTTGAGTTCAACTATGTGGTGTCCTTTCTTTTACTATATATCATATCGGCCTGGCCTTTCTTTTATCTTTTTTCATCTTCTTTCTTGTTAGATAGTCAATATAAAACGTAGTAAAAGAGTATGTTTTTGTCAGTACGGAAAGCTAGTCTTCTTATTAGAATTCCTAAGCTAATAACAGCGGATTCGTGCAGCGGATTTGCCGCTAACATCGGATATTCAGCAAACACCGGTAATTCCGCATCGAAGAGGAAGATTCCTCTTTTTGATATCCCAATAGTAAAGGGACGAAACTACGTTATTCTTCGCATCGAGAAGGAATAATACCGCAGTGTGACAGATCCTATGTGTTAGTTCTCTGCTACTTCAGCTATATGCTTATAACTAGTCTTTTCCTACACCAGTTTGAGGCCTAACGACTGCTCTGCGTCTCCGGTGGAATTTTCCAGTTTGCTGCAATATCCTTGGAGCAGAGGAAGGGAGATCATAGGAATATAATTTACTTTAGTTAGTCGGGACCGTTCGTAAACCACGCCTCCCAGCCATCGCCTTCAGTCTGTCTGTCTTCCGCTACGCCCCTCTCTTTTCTACGTTACGATTTTGCTTCTGACATTTCTAGTGCTTAGGGGCGTAGCGGAAGACCAAGCCAATCTCGACAAATAAAGATAAGTACAAGAAAACGGATACGCGTTAGCCTAGGAGCTCGGAGAAAGGTAGCTAGCTCAGCTCTCTCTTCGCGGCAAGGGTGGTCGTAGATCAGTGGCTGCTATGGAGATTCCTCCTACCACCGAAACCCAGACGCCAAGGGGATGTATCCTATCCTCTATCCTAAGCGCGATGGACGAGTACCCGCTCAAGCGAAGACTAAAGCTCGAGTGAAAATTCAACGAATCCGAGATAGGGCCTTTTATTAGATTAGTAGGGCGAAGGGTTTTCTAATCTTTAACTGAAGGTAAGGCAAAAAAGGGATATGACAACCTCTGCTTCCGCACCTACCAACTGCGATCGTTCGCTCTCAACACTGGGTTAGGTATAAAAACTCTTTGGAATGCTTGCTTTGATCCCAACTCCATGCCGGAAAGAGCAGAGGATGGGTTTTTCCAAACTGTGCCAAACTGCTCTTCGCTGCCAGCACCACCACTCATGGCAAGCAGCATCACAAACAGCCATACCCGCTTTGAGAATATCAGGCTCCCTATGGAAGAACTCTCATACCACCGCAAGCCCCCCCAAGAAGACGCTTCCGCTTCCGCAACGACCCCAATAGCGGCGGCAGCCATGGAAATTGAACTTCAACAGCAGCTGGGCTTTAACATGGAAAACTGCTACAACAACAGCAAAAACAATACCCATTTGATGCAAGAAGTGATTCATGATTCAAATCAGGTGTTGTCATTTGATCAGTCAATTTTACTTAGTCCTTTCTATTTCTTTTACATAATTTGCTTTATATATGATGTGTTTTGACAATATGAATGTACAGGTTTCTATTTGTGCTAGTGCAATAGCAAACAAACTTATTGAAGTTGTGGAGAGACAGTATACCGCTATTCTACCTACCAGTAGCTTTTAGGGTTGGAGAAGTTTCTATGAATGAGAAATTCATGAATTATATAATAGTGAATGGTAATAAAAAATAAGTTGGTGGTAGGACAAGTAAGTAAACTACCAACAAGTAGCTGATATCTTCCAGCAGTTCACATTATCTCTAGGAGAGGAGGAAACAAAGGATTTGATTTCAAACTGAGTCTTCTCGATTTCCATTGGAAGCAATGACTATATACATTACTATCTGCGCAATGTATCAAATGTCCAATCCTTGTACCTTCCCTGGAAATTATACCAGCTTTTAGCTGCCACAGTCAAGCAGGAATTGAAGGTACTCCGCTGGAACTTTCTCATATTTTTATCATGCAACCTGATGTCAGTTTATAATGATCATGCCTCTTGCGCAGAGCTTGTACAATGCTGATGTTAGAAAAGTGGTGGTCCCTGATCTACGACCACCCTCTGCCTCTGTCGGCTCGGTCCGCTGAATCAATTTGTTATGTAACTAGCTCGGATGCTTTAGGTTATGGGTAAAATAAAGAAAAGAATCAATCGGTTCAACTGTAGCTTAGACCGGGCAGGTGGTGGGTCAGCTGAATCAATCCAATCAATTCCTTCCACTCTCTGCAGGTTCACTCCTTAAAGGGTTTTCAAAATACAAACACAAGAACAAGAGAAAGAATAAGAGGGTTATAGAATGATTCTTATCGACGGAAACCGTAGACCTATTTACCTACCAAATAAGAAGCACTGAACCGAAATGGAATTGAAATACCGTGATCTTAGATCGATGGCTTAAAGTGAGTGTTCCGTTAGTGGGCAGGCCATCTGATTCCTTTTTTCTTTGTAGACAGCTGTGAGTGGGGCAGGCAGTCCTACGCCCCTATATATATAGTTAGTGGCGGATGAAAGTCTGGAGGGAAAAGGATACGGAACTAATCGAACTACTGTAGGCAGCGAGCCCCTACTAATAATCGATTCTAGACTCTTTTGCGAGTACAGAGTACGGAACCGAGTGAGGGACAGACAGCTGAAAAACGCTCTAGAGCGCGGAGCTTCAAGATGTGATAGGCTAGCGCGCTAGCCTTTTTCCGCAGGTTGCTCCGCTAGTTGTAGGGCGCTAGCGCCCCTATAGAGTAAGGGGACTCTATCATGATCTTACGAATCTACAACTCTCTTTACTGAGCGAGACTCCATCCTTACGCTCCGAGACTGCATCCGAGAGAAGCGATAGGTTGGTTAAGCGGGCCCATGCCTGACTCATATACCTCCCCCCTGACCTCCCCTCTATCCAGTTTCGGGAAGTAGCAGGTCCTGTCTGACTAAACTCTTTCTATCAGTACTTGTAGATCAGGTGGGGATTAGTTCGTTTGCCATCCAGAGCCAAGTATAGTAGAGATAGGTCACCCTCAAATATCTTGATTTCGCTGAGTTGAATGTTAAGGAGTTAGTGTCCCGGTAAGTTATCCGGTTCAGTTAGCTAGATGATTGATTAGTGAGGTGCAATCGTGAGGTGTTTCCAATAAAGGATCGGATGCTGGATTCCGAAAGGAACATAATGGGATGTCGGGCTCATACCTCTGCTAAACAACTGCTCTTCGATCCCGATCTGCTGCCTTCGCACAACCGGCACTGGCTCTGTCGATGCTGCTGGCCTCGACCGGTCCACTAGAATTGTTGGAGCAACTGGAGCGAATACTATCCCTAGAAGCTGATGTTGGTTGTTGGCCCGGCCCGATCTCAATCCCCCACTGCCCCTGGCTTGGCCCCACTTCTGGGACAGATTCCACTCGATCTTACTCTGGAAATGAATCTGTCACTGGGTCTTGTCTCTGTACGAGCCTATATCCAGGTGGGCCTAGCAATGGAGTTTCCCTGGTAAACAAACAACAACATGAGCTCTGACCGACCAAGAGAAGCTTCTGTTGATCCCGTAGATTACGACCTTGAACCAGTCCCCCCTTTACGTAATAGGGCAGCACCAGGCTAGGCTCGACTTGAACCACCGGGCTTACCCATTCATTTTTTTAGTAGATCATGCCTCCGTAGTTTTTGGTATTTAAGCCTTCCATTTATCTGCAACTTCTGGAACGGATGGGACTTTTCCCTCTCAAACTTGACTAGAATCAAGGAGGGTTGGCCCGGCCTGTGATCGTAGCCCGATAGCTATTCCTGCCCCAACTTAACCAATGAGGGTCCGGTAGTGCGGGGTAAGAATGAACAGAAGGCGACTAACCAATCTCTCTTTAAAACCAGATGCCCGGAGATGTTTGATTCGTAGGGCGGGGAAGAGGGCCGGAAAACCAAGCCATAAGTTCTTCCATTACGGCTACTCCGAAATATTTCACTACCACCTTATCCATCCATTAGTGGAGACGGAAGCAGCTATCCCTAATGCCTTGCCCCTCTCCCTCCAGTCGGGAGCTAAACCCTGGGAGTGAGAGAGATTGAATGACCTGGCAGGCAATAGTAGATTCAACCTTTATCGGCGATGGTCTGTCTCAAAAGTACCAGTTTCAGAGAAGGTTGCTTGCCTTTCCGCGGGATACTTAAAAATAAAGTCTCAGTAGATATCAAAGCTGAGAAGAACTGGGTGTCCCTTGGTTGTTATTATCAGCGGAAAAAGCTTACCGATTGAAGTTTTTTTTTCTATTGCTCGTGACAAGCCCCTTTATTAGTAAGGTTGCTTGATGAAGTTTTGGTCAAAAGCTAATTGATTCAGGACTTCGAAGAGGAATTCCCACTCCAGGCGATCGTATGTTTTGGCCATGTCTAACTTGATGATAATGTTGCCACCCGGAATCTTGCGGTCTAGTTCCAGAATAAGTTCTTGAGCCAACGAGAGATTTTCCACAATATCCCTCCCTTGAACAAAGGCGCCTTGTTCCTCAGATCTAAATTTAGGCAGAAGCAAAGCCAGGCGATTAGCAATCATTTTCGTCAGGATCTTATAGAATAAATTACAAAGACTAATAGGACGAAAATGATGAAAGGAGGTAGGGTGATCAACTTTGGGAATCAAAGCAATCAAGGTGGCATTAATAGATTTCGGAACCGAACCTTCACTGAAAAAGAACTGCACAGCATGGACGAGGTCCTCCTGAAGAATCTCCCAGCACGACTGATAAGAGCTACCAGAGTACCCGTCAGGTCCAGGCGCACTGTCAGGGGACATCTGGAAGACTCTTTCTTTGATTTCCTCCAAAGATGGAATTCGGTGAAGCAGTTTGTTGTCCTACGCAGTGACTAAGTTGGGGATGACATTGAAGATACTTTCATCAAAGATTTAACCTTCAGTGGAGAGCAAGTGTTTAAAGACATTTTCAGCTTCCTTCCCGGGTTCTCGATCCAAGACCCTTGGGAGTTGAAGATCCCACGAAGAGTCTTTTTCCTCTTTCGTTCTTTAGTGGAAGCTAGGACTACTCATTAGCATCCAACAGATCAATTCAATTTGAGGAGAATCAGTTTCAGTTGTTCTTTTTGGGAGTTTAATAAGCAAGCCAGGGGTGATTGGGCTTCCTCCCCCAAGGGCAGAGCGGGGATAAGAAGTCCTCTCTTCCTGCCTTTAGAATGCATATAAAGGAAGAGAGGACTTGGCGAGCTCATATTCGAAAGGACGTTCGTTACCCCCCGAGGGGGGACTTGGAAGAGGGAAGCCTTTAGACCATTCCTTTGGAATCGAGGGCAGGGGAAGCAGAATGCCTTATTAAAGTCAGAGTTAGAGAAGGAAGGCAATGAATGCTAGTCCTACTACTCAAGAGGAACAGCAATAGGAAAGGAGCAGCCTGCCTTATGAGCTTGAAGGAGGACTACTAGAGAATCAGAACCTTAGAGCTACCTTCTTACACTTCCAGTTAGGCAAGGAAGGGAAAGGGCAGTCGGAAATACATTCAATTAGCTAGGTGGGAACGTCCAGGGGGAAAGCTACCTGCCTTAAGGGCTAAGAGCAGAGGGAAGGGCCTCCGCTTACAGTTAGGCAGGAAGATCACTCAAGAAGAGAGAGAAGCTAAGAGGACTGACTCAACTAAGAGACCCTCACTCATAGGTACAAGCCTAGAAGAAAGCAAAAAACGAATCTATTCTCTGCTCTAAACCTAAAGGCAAGGAGAAAGTTGCCTCAGGTATTCCCACTAGATACCAAGACCTAACAGCGGACAGCGGAAAGGCCGCATCGGATATTAGGTTCTAAGAAGCAAAGCACTTGAAGATGTGCTTCTTGATTCAAAGAGGAACTAGAGGGGCATTTACCTCTTGAAAGGCTCGTTGAAAGGCTTAAGAGAGGACTGCAAAAAAAAGGACAAAAGAGCAGATTTATTCCTATCAGACTGCTTTCACTGGCCTTATTCCACTCACAGTAAGTTAAGGGTTCGGATGGAAAACCTAGCTTGTGCTAACCCTACAGGCAAGTAGCAAGAAAGAGCACAGGAACAAGTTTACTTGTTACTTGCTTGGGGCTTGGCTTCCTAGCTCTCAATCAATCGAATAAAGAAGCTAGAAGGGAGGACTTAAGACTCAGGCTAGCTAACTAGTCCCTTTCCTCACTACTACAAGGATCAATCTAAAAGAAAGAAGGCTAACTACTATTAATGCTAGAAGAGAAAGGGCGCTCCTACCTGCCTTATCCACATAAGGAAGTTCAATTAGTGCACTACCAGGGAAAGAGAGAACTTCACGATCCACAACTACAGGAGGGGAAGCGCTCACTCATATTACAGTCCTAAAAGTAAGAACATACGTCAAGCTTCGAGGACTTATTACACTACAAGTACAGTAAGGGAAACCTCTTCCTACAGTAAGAAAAACCATCCTTGCTTGCGAGGAGGGACTTCGATTCACTGGTTCTTATGAACGTCTAGAGCACAAGCAAAAAGCCTTAAGAGAGAAGAGTACAGTCAAGGAATTAGGCTTAGACTTAGTTACGAAAGAAAGCAAACTCATAATAGCAAGGGAAAACTAGAAGGGAAAATACCTTAAAGAACTAAGAGCGCAGTAAGCGAAGTTAAGATACCATCCTTAACCTAATTCCTCTATCTATCCTTAGCTCTTACCCTAGCAACAGGAACAAAAAGATAGATAGATCTCAGTAGTTCTTACCTGTCCTATCGTGATATAACCACACAGGCGCTTCCCAGTATCCACCTGGACACTGCTCGCTCACAATAAAACTTACTTTGCCCATGACTCACTTGAGATATCCTACATTACCACTAGATACCATTGCTAGATCTAATACATTCCCTTCTGTCCTTCTCCTATATAAACTGAGCTTGAGAGAGACAATTGCTTATAATGCATTCCATCTTGCTATAACCTTCAAGGAAGAGCAACAAGACGATAGAAAGAGAAAGAACAGAAAAGAATAAGAAAGAAGATCGTCTGATAGGATATAGTAAAACAGGAAGATATAAAGACTATACTATACAACTATACGGATGTAGTAGAATAGTCCTGTTGGAACTCAAAGAAAGAATGCCCTTACATTCACTCAATACCAATAGAAGAGAGGATAGAAGGAGGTATGCTAGCTCCATATTACTTTACTTACTACATGAGGGATCAATCTAAAAGAAAGAAGTAAAAGTCCTAGTACTGCTAGAAGAGAGACAGAGAGGGAAAGGACTCACTCTATAGTACTTCCTAAGGACTGAGTCTATTCATTCCTAAAGGCAGGAGAAAGATGGCTACATATAATGCATTATAATGGGTCTAATGCCATCATTTAGTGGTATAAACCTATAGACAGGAAGAGCTTCCTATTAAGAGAAAGAAAATATTAGGAAACAAGATAGGACGCTACTCGGATAGCTTCCTAATAGCTAGTCAGACTAGAAGGAAGGGAATGGGAAGTCCACCTTCAAGGAAGAACTAAAAGACGAGAAGACGAAAAATCGTCTTATCTTATCGTCTTCAAAAGATCGTCTGCATCTATAACTACTTCTAACTCAAAAACGCATTCTCCAGAGGGGGCCCCTCTTCCTTAGGAGTCGCAATGTCAATTCCCTTGATCAACGGCCATCTTTTTAGCACAAGCACACTGGACTTACCGGCCTTATGCCTCCGAAAAGGAACTATTCTCTAGTATACTCTTTATAGTTCGCCAGCAAGACATTTTCCGAAGCAGGCAGGGCTAGAGCGGGGGAATTGGCCAATGCTAAGTGATCTCCTCGCCCAAAGAGGGGTGGTTCGGGTGGGGAAGAAGGATACAATAACGTGGCATCAGCAATGTTCAGGTTCGCTACATCTGGGAATTTCACTCCCTGGCTGGTGAGAACGCTGGCTTAATTGCCAGGGCCTTATCCTCTTTTAAAGGAAGAATCAAGGAGCACCGACTGGTAGTGGTGAATACTGAGAACATGAATTCCCTTAGCGCCTTGGATCATCGAAGAATGGAGAAATTCCTATCTCTGGTAAGACCACCCATGAGGGTTAATCAACTCATTTCTCGGTCAGATATTGGTCACAAAAAGTAAAATTTGAACTTGTCTTGTCACCAGCCTCATCTGGCTTTTCTAGCTTCACAGCTGATCCCCCACCAGATGCTTAGTCAGAGCCATTCTCGTTGTGCTTTGATAGACTACTCAGAGAGAATCTTTAGGAGTAATATTCTCCGCTTCGGCTTGCCTCTGGAAGCTCTATTTTGATACCTTAGCGAACTACTTGTTTGAAGCTTTCAATATCTTGTTCTCAATGACCGGATCTCGCACTGACTTGGGAGTTGGCTTCCTCCTAGCTCTAAATCAAGGGAAGAAAGAAGATAGAAGGGAGTACTTTGGGACTCAGGCTAGCTACCTATTGCAATCCTGACTACATGAGGTAGCTTGCTTACTCTTCTCTTTCTCTTATTAGGTTACATTCAGGCTAGTATGACACTAGCAGGGAAATAGAGACGTTCCCGATCCCCACCTGGGAATCGCTCTCTCCGTTCCGTCTTCTGGTTTAGGAATAGTGCCTGGTCCGTGTTGTCCGTCTTCCTTCAAGACTAGCTACTCGGACTAGAAGGACATAAACTACAGCGGATAAGCGCATCGGATATATAGGTTGCAGCTGCCGCTATAAGGGAAGGTGGCGGCATGTCCGCTGTTTTTTCACTTTTTTTTAGTGAATTTACCCCAAAATGCAACCGATTCTCCTCAAATTGCATTGAGATCTTGGAGTCTAATAAGAACTACAGGACGAGAGAATGATATTAACATCACTAGGAGAAGCGCCTTAATTGGTCATGGTTGTAAGAGGCACTTGAAGACAGTACCTAGCGCCTACAGACTGCTTAAGGGAATCAGACCTTTAGCTCCTAGGAAGAAGGGATGAGCGTAGATCAGGGTGGGCGTAGAGAGGAAGGAATCCCCTGCTAAGGATGTCTGTCACAATATGACTACTCTTTGATCTCTCTCCTACGCTCTTCGATAGCTGCTTGGCTTACAGGAACTACCAGATTGCGAGATCTTCTTTATTATTATATGTTCTATCTTGATCTAAAACTACCAGTAGGAAGAAAGCTACCATCAAAGACATTCTAACCTGTCCTTGCTTCTTATTCCCCTAGAAAAAGTAGCTACATCTAGCTCTCAAACAAGAAGCTTACAGTCCTTACTCAACTACCAGCACTTTAAAGGAAGTTAAGCTACATACTTTGGAAGACCTAAAAAGCAAGCCATGGAAGCCGTTACGCTCGTCCCTCAACCTATCGGTTGAGTCACACTCTCCTTGAAGCAAACTTCCTTTTTTGCTTTATTGGAGCCCTCAGAGCGAACGCTAGCTATATGCTTAACACATGCAAGTCGAAGAACAGCCACTCATAAGTTAAGGAAGTTAAGCTACATCCTACAGGAAAGAGATTGATAGATCTAATTGGTTCTAATGCAATCTATCTTGTTATTAACCTAGAGGGGCGTAGCGCAAGACAATGTAACAAGATAAGACAATAAGACAAAAGATGATTGTCTGATAGATAGGATATAGTAAGACAGGAAGATATAAAGACTTTCCTATACAACTATAGGATAGTAGAATCGTCCGGGTAGAACTAAAAGAAAGATTAGAATGCCCTTACATTCACTCACTCACAATAGAATAGAGGAGGGAAGTAGTTAATTTATTCCCCAATAGAGGACTGTTCCCAGTGCCCTAAGCACTCGTCGCCCGGTCTACCACGCTAAAGTGTCCCAATGACACATCGGCCTCTACCGTATCGCATTCTCGCACATGCATAGGTGATAGTGAGATCCTGGGCCAAACACCATCCTTTTCAGCCCTTTCCTTTGTCTTACAATGCCCTCTTGGCAACGTAAGCCATCAGGCGTCTGCACAATGCACGACGGACCACAGCCAACTTCCCAATCTGCGTCCTTCAAGCAGCCATCGAAGCCCAAAGCCTATGGGTCGTTCAAGACCATGCCGACTCGTTTTCCGAACGATCGCTGCTCACTTGCAAAGACACTGCAACTGTCAACTACACTTGGAGCAATCCTTTGCACATTGTAAGGCCATCAACCCGATAGCCAAATAAAAATTCGCTCTTGTTTCACTCGTGACGGTAGCACACCTGACCCACCTCTTACTTCAGCGTAACCGGCCGACGATTGCAGTTACAAATGCATTTGTAACAGTAGCACTCTCGCCCACCTGTCACCATAAGCTCAATCCGAACTTTGCCCTTACTGGAAAGAAAGATGGACCATCTTACTCTTGTACCAAC
>JAUPMG010139283.1:0-11298 GCA_031762675.1 Pachysandra terminalis
TTGTCTTGAATTCCGTGCTCTCTGTGGTTCGACCTCGGACTCACCGAGTATTATATTTCTTCGAACTCCTGCACTTATGAGTGAGCAAGCACACGTTGACACAAAAAAAAATGACTCCTCATAGCTGCCCTTTTTGCCAAGTCATTTGCAATATCATTGGATGACCAATGCATCCAAGAGAATGAGGTGTCCATAAGACAGGTAACAGATCCAATAATAAGTAACCCTGGGTAGAAAACCAAGTAAAAAAGAAAGATAAGATATGCTATGTCTTATTGAACTTATATTTTTGAAGAGGTCACTGGGGTGGAATTTATGACTTTTTACTGAGATTCGAGCATTGCTTTTTCCTCGTAATATTTGTATAGCTCAGCTGGCTGGATTTTGTTTGCTAGCCTTCTTGTATACACTTTGTGTCATGGGGCTTGCAACTTTGCCTATATATTTTTTTTTTTTTGACCTCTTTATTGCCAATCAATGAAAGATGAAAGTTAAATTAAATGGTAAACCTACTACATAGCTCAACTTTCCCTATATTGTATACCTACTTATATAGGTGCACGTGTATTTTATATAGACCTATATGCATGTCGAGAAAGAAAGAGATAAAAAGGGATATCCAGGGAGAACGAACCTCAATAATAAAGAATCTTCCTCATTACCATAAAACTTCACATCATATGCAGGTCCATCATGCCCTCGAATGAAACAACTAGGTTCAGCCGCTAAAAAACTAGGCAAAGACCTACACATAGGAATATACAAAGTTTCCTTTAACCCATTATATAAATGGTAACAGACTACGCCTGATAAGAAATACTTACTGTTGACTCCTGGTCTTGCAATACCGTAATGGCTACAAGAAGAACAAGAAATATGATTAGTACTCGAATTAAGACAATGCTAGTGCAGTCACTTCTCAGGCTGAAGATGAAAAAATAAAAAGACCAGTTGTCAAAGAAAAACATCTGATAAATGTAACGAGAGGTTAAATTAACAAAAGATTTTGTAACAACTTCGTCCACCAATCCTTGATGATGACAACGTCTTTATGCATGAATGTATATCAATCCAGAAGCATATTACCAGTTTCGAATCAAATGAAAATTATAAAGCTCGGACTAAACCAAATAGAAATTAATAGAAAGCGATCAGCCTCCAATCTTCGATTTCAGTGTTAAAGATAGCTCAAATCGTCATACATGTTCTTAAGAATTACAAAACTATAGCTTGAAATCTCAGAACATTAAGCAAACATTGGAAGATAATAACAGTGATGTATGCATCTGTAGTGTCGTTTCTATGTCTGCAGTTCACAATCAAAACAACACTCAAACAAAACTTTTAGATTATAAACATATAGAGCCTCGGAAATCTCCAATTTGAACATCAATGGAAGCAGAACGTAGATTATATTGAGCTGGAAATGAATCAGGCGACCAGGGAAATCAAACAACTCACATATGCAGAAATGCAAGAAGACAACGAATAGGAAGCGATGGATCCATCGCTGGAAGCAACGACGATGGTCTCTGGATTAGGGTTTTGCGAAGGAGCGAATACGGTTCTGAATACTGTTCTTGATTGGAGCTCTCTTTCTTCCAAAATGCTGTTTCTATAGCCATCTTCGTCCCAGTTCCTTGCATCTCCACCCATTTCAGTGAACGATTTCATTTGAATCTCGTTAAGCTGTTTTCTTTTAGGCCCCGTCGCGTCTATGTTACATATACTCTGGATGTGGGTGTAAAGTACACCCGAATTTGGGCTTAATCTGATATTTTGACTTTTAAAATAATATTTTGCAATTTTATAAAGATGACTTCTTTTTTTTTTTTTTTTTTTGTCAAAAATGCACGTAATATTTATTTTAGGGTAAATTGCACTCACACTCTTTCGGTTTTTTGACACTGACAGATAGATCTCCTGTGTTTTCTGAAATGGCAATGACACTCCTTGAGTTTTGAACTTAATGGTAGAGACACCCCTTCCAGTCAAAATAATTGATAATAAGACAATTTTACCATTTAAAACACAAAATGACAAAATGATTTTTACCACTCCAACCACCACCACCACCACTGCCACCCCACCACCACCACCACCCTCACCCCACTATCACCACCACCACCACCACCACCACACTACCACTACCACTATTATATTCATTTTTTTTTATCAAAATCATACTTTTTGAATCATAATCCAATCCATTGATTACCCCTGTAACTATCCATTCTTTTGTGACTGTATTATAAACATCGATAATTACAACAACAAATTATCATTTGTGATTTCAAATAACACCACTAGGTCCACCACCCCCAATAAGACCTGCTACCTCCAAATCTGCACTGTCAAAGTCCTTGAGTATGAGAAAAATGGGTGACAAGACCAAATTTAGTAATGAACTGCTATAAAAACCCAAAACTGAAAACATAGAACGATAAAAATGAAGAAAAGACTAAAAATATAATCCATACTCTTAAGGGACAGAGTAAAAAAAAACATGCTAAAATATTTTTAAAATTTTATAAAAATATCATTTAATATGATAAAGTATTTAATATGCTTAGAGATAATATATTTTTTTTAGTAGAAGACTACTATAAAAACCCGAAACAAAAACATAGAACGATAAAAATGAAGAAAAGACTTAAAATATAATCCATACTATTAAGGGACAGGGTAAAAAAAAAAACATTGCTAAAATATTTTTAAAATTTTATAAAAATATCATTTAATATGATAGAGTATTTAATATACTTAGAGATAATATATTTTTTGGTTTATTCTAAAAGATGATGATTAAGTTTTTAAATTTAAATTATTAAAAAAATATAATAATAAAATAATTATATATTTTTAATTATAAAAAATAATATAAAACTAAAATGATTAACATGTTCTAGTTATATAGAGATGTATAACATACAACACGTACCACCCTTTAGGCTATGTTTGGAACCCTAGATTTCAGAAGAAAAGAAAATAAAGTGCTAAAGAAAGTACTTTTTTTTGTTTGATTGACCATTTTTGAAAGAAAATAAATGGATTTGAAAATAAAATTTTCTCTTTTTGTCTAAAAAATTCCCTCCAAAATGGTAGAGATTTTGAGAGAAAATAAAAGGAAAGAAGTTTGAGAGAAAAGAAAAGGAAAAAAGTAGGAGAGAAAGCCTCTCTACCACCACTCCACCAATACCACCACCAAAGAAGTTGGAGAGAAAACCTCTCTACCAGCACTACCACCACGCATTACCACCACCACCACATCACCTCCCATCTCTCCCCACCCCCACCACCACATCACTATTACCACTGCCGTTACCCCCACCACCATCACTATCACCACCACTACCACCACCACCACTATATGCCTGAATTGCATGTTGTAATCTATGCAATTATTTTATACGGCTAACAGAAAAAATTGACTAATTTTTATTTTGAATTTTTTTATACAACCAGAAAGCATTTTCTTTATAATGTTTTCTTCAATTTTCTCTATCCAATCAAATAGTTGAAAGTAATGTACTTTTTTTTTTCTTTTTTACTTTCTTTTATTTTCTTCTGAAATCCAAGGTCCAAACATAGCCTCAATAAAAGTGAAAGCGCCATTCGTTTTCCAAATTAATTATATAATAGCCCTGGCTATAAAACCCGGAACCCATTCGTTCAGAGAGGACAGAGGAGCTCATTTTTATTCCTTTCTAAAAACTTTTTTCTCCTTTTTATTCCACATTTTTCATCTCAAAACCCTAATTGTCTTAATGGTAAATTGTGACTTGATTCGGTTCAACACTTTTTAATCTAGTTTGCTGTTTTCCCTGCATAGTACCGAGTGCAAGATTTTTCTAAATTTCTGTACTGTTTATTTTCAAGTGAAATCTGTGCCATTATTTCCCTAACTCATAACCTCATATATAGAATAAATTTCAAGTTGAATAGACTTTGTTTGAATAGATTTTAGAGTAGTTTTTCAAGATATTAATGTTTATGCCCTGATTTATCTCTTAACTATTCTTGAATTTAGTCCAATACCGAACAAGGGTGAAGTGACCTGATTTTTGGATATGTAGTGCACCTTACTGTATGTTGCATCTCAATTTTTTCTCGAAGCTCAATCAGTTTGTTTGATTTTTTTAAAATGGTTTTAAAAGGCTTTGTATTTTGATATGTTCTTTAGTTTCTTTTCTGGTTTTTGAAATAAATACTTGTAGAAGTTTATTTAGAAGTTCTAATATAAAGACTTGTAGAAGTTCATTTTAGGATTAAGATAAAAATAAAATAAAAGTGAACCGTTAATTAGGTGTCTTAATTTCTCACTTATTGCTATTTAGTTTTAAATTATCATCAATAAGTTTTTTTTTTTTAATTTCAATTAATCATCTAGCATTACCAAAGAGTGAGAGATTAAGAAAAATAGTAGTCAGATCTCTCTCTCTCTCTCTCTCTTTATATATATATATATATATATATATAACACTTAATCTATTAAAGAGATTCACCCCTGTTCTAAAGCCCTAAGACTGCGTTTGGGACTGCTTATTAAAGCACTTTTTAAAATTAAAAGTTTGTTTGGTAACACCTATTAGGTAATTAGGGGAAGGCTATCCGTAAGAAGAATCTCTTCATCACTTATTAGTAAAAATTTTATAATGACAATTTTACGCAGAGACTTTTACACGATTTCCTATCTTTTTGTCCTTCAGGTCGATGCAACTCTTCCTATTTGTTTTCACATTCTACTCTTCTCTACTTCCTGTGAGAGCTAACCAGGGGTGCTTTCAGAGGTTTCTTCTGCTAAAGGTCAGTTTAAGGCTTCTAAATACTGTTTTGCTTTGATTTTATTGTTTTGATTTGACCTTGAATGTGGCTTACTGTTTTGAATTAAATCTGAGTTTGATTTGTGATCTAAAATACTGCTAAATGTTTTTCATCTTTATCTCATTGTGTTCGTTGAGATTAGATCAATTAATTGAGTTTGTGTGTGATTTATCAGTTACGGTGGTGTTATTGATCTGTAATGGTTCGAGGATATTGTTGGATTTTTTTTAATTTTTTAACTAACCTAATATTCAGTGTTGTTGCTTATTGTTGCTCGCGAAACCTATCAATTGGATTGTTTAGCATGCTTTCTCTTTTTTGCTTTAAGGATATATGCTTTCTGTTCCAGATATGTATTTTCTGTTTGAGGCTTGTATTAAATTTAGGCTTGTGCATGAATATGTTTATTAACTTACCTAGATTTGGGTTCTTGTTAAGCTTTCGGGTTTAGTGCTTTATTATTGTTTTAAGTTAGAAAATAGTAAAAAAGAAGGGTGTCTATGAAATTATACAGTGGTAAATGCTTCTGTTGCTGAAACTAAGAGAATTAAGTAGAATGTAAATCTCCTCATAACTTGCCATTATTAATAATGTATACTGGGAGCAAGCTGCAGTAGCATCCAATTCTAAAGTTACAATATGTGTTTTAGCTTTTGTCCTTTGAGGAGATACGTTCATTTTAGTTTTTCTGGATATGTTTCATTAGAAGTGTAGTTGGGAGTTACTTAATAATTCCATCTTCTTGTCAATCGTTCTTCCCTTCTAGAGGTCTTTAAAGCTGTGTTTGGAACCTTGAATTATAAGAGACAAGAAAAGAAAATACTGGAGAAAGCATTTTCTTCTGTTTCTTTAAAGCTGTGTTTGGAACCTTGAATTATAAGAGAAAAGGAAAGCAAATACTGGAGAAAGCAGTTTCTCCTGTTTGGTTGAATAAAGAAAGAGTGGGTGATAGAGAATTTGGATAGACAATAAGTTGAAGAATTTCTTCTTTGAGGATCAAAGGCCTTCTCCTCAAAAAGGTAGAGATTTTGGAAAGAAAAGAAAAGGAAATATGGAGAGTACTCTCTTACACTCTAACCTAACTCACAACATCTCTATTCTTGGTGGCCAATCAACCTTGAAGGAATATGTAAGAATTTACCGGAAAGCTGTCGGAAGTCGCTGAAATATGATTTTCATTATGTCTCATCTTAACCAAACACTTGAAAAGAAGCATTTATCATTTCTTTGCTTTTATTTTTCATTTTTTTTTTCTTATTCCCTTCTAAAATCCAAGGATCCAATCACAGCATATCGTTTGCTCATCTATAAGAACAGATCTTTGCCCCTGCCACTAGTTAGATTAGGATGCCTATATTGAGATGAAGGCGATTATGGAACATTGATGAATTTCTTCATAAATACTCTTTATTTTCTCTGTCAATGATGGCTTGGCTGATTTCATGAAATTTCTTCTTCTTCTTCTTCTTATTATTATTATTATTATTATTATTATTATTTTTTCCTAATATTATTTGCCTGATATAATGAATACTGATTTGCCTGATATATCTGAATTTACATTTTTTGTATTTAGTCTTTTATTCTCTTTTTGTAATGTTACAATGCCATAAGTTCATAAATGTATTCTGTTCGATCCTTAAGGTTTGTTTCCTGTTAATCCAGATCTGAAAGTAGCAAGATAAATGGTTTTTTTTTTGGTTCAATTGTGCTAGGATTCCAAAGATAGTCTTTTAACAGAATATCGTTCTTCAAATTAGTGTTGAAATGGATGGTAGCAGTTCAACTCCTGGCCAAAGCTCAGGGACCACAGATTCTGATGCAAATCTGCCTTCGGAGAGTGATGGCACCATTGAAACTTTAGCTCGGAAGGTTCAGGACTCGCTCTCTGTGGGAAAGCAACACAAGTTTTGGGAAACTCAACCTGTTGGGCAATTCAAGGACATTGGTGACACAAGTTTGCCTGAAGGCCCAATTGAACCCCCAACACCAGTATCTGAAGTAAAACAGGAACCTTACAATCTGCCCAATCTGTATGAGTGGACCACATGCGACATGGACTCCAAAGAGACTTGCACCGAGGTCTACAATCTCCTCACCAATAACTATGTTGAGGACGATGAAAATATGTTCAGATTTAATTATTCAAAGGAGTTCTTCCACTGGGCTCTTCATCCTCCCGGTTATTACAAGAGCTGGCACATTGGTGTTCGTGTCAAGGTTTCAAAGAAACTGGTTGCTTTCATAACAGGAATCCCTGCAAAGATCCGGGTCCGTGACGAGGTTGTTAACATGGCAGAAATTAATTTTTTATGTGTTCATAAGAAGCTCAGATCAAAGAGACTTGCACCTGTCATGATTAAGGAGGTAACAAGAAGGGTTCATTTGGAAAATATTTGGCAAGCGGCTTATACGGCCGGAGTGGTACTTCCAACACCAATATCGACATGCCAATATTGGCACAGATCCTTGAATCCAAAGAAACTTATTGATGTTGGGTTCTCAAGACTTGGTGCAAGGATGACGATGAGTCGCACAATAAGGCTTTGCAAGCTACCGGAGTCAACGGTTACCCCAGGTTTCAGAAAGATGGAGCTCCGGGATGTTCCTGCAGTTACGCAGCTGCTTAGGAATTACATGAGCCAGTTTATGGTTGCACCTGATTTTGATGAAAACGATGTAGAGCACTGGCTTCTTCCAACAGAGGATGTTGTGGATAGTTTCTTGGTCGAGAACCCCGAGACCCATGAGATTTACTGATTTCTGCAGCTTCTACACACTGCCTTTATCTATCCTTGGCAACCAGAACTACTCAACTTTGAAGGCCGCTTACTCATACTACAATGTCTCTGTGAAGACTCCACTGCTTCAGTTGATGAATGATGTGCTTATTGTGGCCAAGCAGAAGAATTACGATGTTTTCAATGCTTTGGATATAATGCACAATGAATCTTTCCTGAAGAAACTCAAGTTTGGGCCAGGTGACGGGCAACTACACTATTATTTGTACAATTATCGGATTAGTCATGGCCTGAAACCATCTGAGCATGGGCTCGTTCTCTTATAGTCGGAGCACATTTGAACTTCGATATTCTTGGCATGGACTACCGACTAGTTATGGGGTTGCATTCAATTGCATTTCTTTTTATCGGTATATCCCATGGAGATGTTACTGTGTTGGTGTGAGAAACTTTTGGGGCAATTCTTGGCCTATTTTTCTTAAGCAATTGTGGGGGATTTTGAGCCTGCGCGCATCTTGTCGGGACTAAAATAAGGTTGGCAATGCTTTGCTTTAACGTCTTATTTACTTTGCCATTTCATCTTGTTGAACTGATTGCTTGGAAGCTACCATTTAACCTAGCGCTTCCTTCTTGCAGATTTGAATATTCGTTTTTCAGGGCAAATCTTATAACATGTCTGTAATATGTATTTCATCAGCTGCAGTATTGATATTGGTTTTTCAGGGCAATTCTTCATGCACTGATAAGCTATTGAGCTGATCCATTCAAGTGTTCCTTTAGATACGGGTAGTCTAAATGCCTTTTTCATTTTTCTTCGGAATAGCAAATAAACTGAACCCAGTCAGTTGCATTTCCCCATCTCTACCTGTTTAAGTGGGTTTGGATTTGGTTTCTTTTTTTTTTTTTCAAACTGGTTGATAATGAGTCAACCATAAATAAATGGGCTGGATTTAAGTTGGGTTTCTTGATCCGATTGACTTAACTCCCATTTTTGTATATGGTTTAACTATCAAAATATATGAATCACACCTTACCAACACACACGTGGAAGCTTATTTGGCGAATCCTATTTTTTCATGGCATAAAATTCACTTAAAACTAACACTTCTCTTTGCGTGAAACTTACGGAATATTAAATAATTGGATAGCCAATGATACACATGACAAAATCTTGTACATTTTTTTTTGGGTGAAACAAAATCCAGTATGTACAAACTTATACATATTAAAATATAGCTAATCTAGAGTCCATGAATGCTATTGCAAACAATGTGAAAGTAAGGATCCAGATCCTCTCAAGTTTCAATCGCCTATTAGTTGATTTGAAACCAATCAGGAGATGACACGTGGGATAAAATCTAATTAAAAAAATTTAAAATTTTCAAACACAAAAATCAAAGAAAAAATTATTTATCAATTAATATTGATGTGGCAATTTCATCCCTGGTGTCATCTCCTGATTGGTTTCAAATCAACTAATGATTGTAACTTGAGAGGATCCCGTTCTCGAAAGTAATTTTGCAGTCAATCATCTGGCCAATCCAAGAATTACACTTAACACAAAGACTATGTGAAAGACCGGAAGCAAGGAACTATGCACAGGAGCTAAATCAGATCATGACATATTAGGACGTACTACACCTATAAATGTGTAGTGTTTTTCTTACTTAACAAAAAAAAAAAAAAAAAAGCATAAAACTAATCGACACTATACTAAACTTGCCATAATCATATTTCAATTATAATACTTTTTTTTTTTTGGTAAAATTATTATACCTAATAGGTTAGGAAATTTACATTTTTTTTTATTACTAAAAATCAATTTCGGACAGCACTATATATATATATATATATATATATCGCATCGGTTCCAAATTGTTTCCATTCTTCTTTTGCAAAGATCCAATTCAAGCTCTAACCCTAAAAACTCTCTCTAAAGCGAGCGAATAGATTGAAGAATAGGAGGTAAAAAAAAAAGAAAAAAAGGTAATTTTCAACTCTTATTTTATTTTATTTTGTTCTTCTTGGTATCTTTGATGAAGAATTCTTGATGTGTTTTGTTTTCTACGTTCAGATAGCGATTATTCAGTGGAATCTGTGTTTTTTGGGGGTTCTCATAGTGCTGCTCGATTTCTGTTTTGGTTATTTTGGTTGAGATTCGATGACTGAGTTTTGTTATCCGTAACAATTGATTAGTTTTCTGAAGTATATTTTTTAAAATCGTTTTTTGGGGTCCAGTTATAGTTTTTTTCCCCCTTTCGAAAGGCCTTTATCGTTTGCTCGTCCATAGAAACGGATTTTTTTTCCCCTGCCATTATGCCTGAACTGAGTGGAAGGAGATTCGGGAAAATTAATGAATTTCTTCAAAAAATTTCTGTTTGTTTTCTCTGCCAATGTTGGCTTGATTGATTTCATGCAATTTTATGCCTGACCTGAGTGGAAGGAGATTCTGGAAAATGAATGAATTTCTTCAAAAAATTTCTGTTTGTTTTCTCTGCCAATGTTGGCTTGATTGATTTCATGCAATTTCTTGTTCTTCTTTTTTTTACTTATAGGATTTGCCTGATATGGTGGATCATGATTATGCTACTCAGTTTTCCTTTTGTATTTCAAGCTGAAATAGATGTTTTTATATACATCAGGGAGTGTTAGAGATAGTGGGTGGCTCATAGTCACGAGTCTCTAGATCCAAGTGGAGGGACTTGAGGGGTCCCATGAGGCAGAGCGAACCCCCCGCGGTACGGTAAGGGTATATCGGAGATTTGCCCTATATATCGGGTAGGAGTATAAGTTGTAACCCTAATTCGTTTTTGAGATAGTACAAATTCTTCTCTCCCTTGGAGTTAGGTTTTACCGAATCACGTATATATGTGTACATTGTTTTGATATTCGTTTTACTGTGTTTGTTGTTATTGCTTGATCTTGATCAACAGAGTTATCTCTGAATGCACATTGCTTGTAGTGACTCTCTTACTTTCTTTTATCATGGTTACTATGACACTAGTTCATTAATGTCTTACATGGGTTCTTAATTTTACTTTGTTCTTGTGTAGCATGTTAATTGCTGGTTTTGCCCCTTTGGGATGTTGAACAATCTGTTTATGTATTTCCTAATGAGAACAAATGTTTCTACACGTAGCATTGAGGTGCATATTTGTTTAACTAGTGGGTGGGATTTAGTTTCAAGTTTTAATTTAGGCATCATGGTGAAGAATTTAGCTTGAGCCTGTGAGTGAGGAAACTTGTGTGACATGGGATTGGTTTCGATGTAATTCGCAATATTTTTACCTTTCAATGATTTTTCTATTTCTTCGTTGTTCGCAGTCATGGCAGGATTGGCTCCAGAAGGATCACAATTTGATGCTCGTCAGTATGATAATAAACTGAATGAATTGTAGGCATCATATTCTCTGCTCGTTTGTTTTTATAGTAGATAATACTTTATTCCTGATGTGTTTATTAGCTGGTTATAGCTTTCTTACATTTTATTGGTGCTTGTACTTTAGGCTTTCAGATGAGGGGAACGATTTTTGTACATCCTATGACGAGGTTTATGATACATTTGATAAAATGGGTTTGAAAGAGAACCTTTTGAGAGGCATCTACGCCTATGGTAATCTCTCTCTCTCTCTCTCTCTCTCTCTCTCTCTATATATATATATATATATATATATATATATATATGTCATCTCTCTCATCATTATTTTGGTGGTTGTAAAATATGAAATGTTTT
>JAUPMG010139313.1:0-11297 GCA_031762675.1 Pachysandra terminalis
CCCCGCCCCCCCCCCCCCCCCCCCCCCCCCCCCCCCCCCCCCCCCCCGCCGCCCCCGCCGCGGGGGGACTTGAGCAAGGCCTAAAGGCGAAGGCCTAGACCAAGAAGGGGAAAAAGGCCCAGAAGGGGCAAGGGGAAAAGTGGCGGGAGATTTAAAAAGAAAAGAAGAGGGCGGATCCGGGTTGGATCCATACCACGGGTATTCCTTGATTCCTCACCCTTGTTTCTCTTCCTTCTACTCCCCTTTCCTTCCCTCTTGGTCTGTTGGGTGCTGCTCCCTGGTGACCTCCACCCGACGGGGACAAGGGGGGAGGTCATCAGGGAGCAACACCCAACAGACCAAGAAGGAAGGAGAGGGGAGTAGAAGGAAAAGAAACAAGGGTGAGGAATCAAGGAATACCAGAGGGAGAAGGGAGGGAGCAGAAAAGAAAGAAAGGGCGAAGAGAAAGAGGCAGACCGGAAACAAGTAAACCCCAGGAACCAACCAGAGAGCCACTGAAGGGGAAGAGAAGAGAAACAAAAAGAAAAGAACACAGACCACAAGAGAAACCAAAACGGAACTAGATCAGCTCAAAAGAAAAAACAACAACAACACAGCAGGGCCAGACAACCTCAGATCACCACCCGAGCATTTCCGAGCACCCTCCGAGCATGCTTCTAGTGGTCGTACGTGATGAGACAATGATCTTTTTGAATATGTGTGGTCTCTTTGTGACTGTAGCACGCCTGAATTGTAACATGCATATTTAGGTTGTGATTAGCCTTCTTTATCTCAATCTTTATTTCCTACAATTATTCTTATTTTTGAGATCACTAATATAGCATAAAAGAAAATAAAATACAATTTCATCATCCCTTATGATGCCTATTTTACTAATGTATGAAAAAACAATATCATTTTTTTCAAATTCTATCTTTAAATAACTCAAAATTTAATCTTTTATTTTATTATTACTAATTTATGCCTTTTTTTTACATTTACACAAGAGTTGCTCAATGGATGGAGAAAATGGCCATAGTTTACAACGAACCAAACCAACTTCAAGAAAATTGTTGGAAGATGAACAACTAATGGCATATTTTCTTTTAGATTAAATTTTTAATTATATATATATATATATATATATATATATATATATATATAGAGAGAGAGAGAGAGAGAGAGAGAGAGAGAGAGAGAGAGAAATTACTCACTCTTTTTAGTTCACGCATTCAAGTATTAATCATTTTTTAAAAAATAAAACATATTGTCTGCATTGTCTTCACACAATTGGACGTTAACTACATCTTGAGTTAAAAAAAGTGCTATTTTATGCAAATTAACTTTTATCTTCTTTTTTATATCTTTCTTTTACACCCCATGCATTGCACGGATTTTCTTCTAATAGTTATATAAAGGGAGAGAACGCTATTCATATCCGTTCAAAGAGTTGTCCGATTTTTTATTCTCATTTTGCTCTTTTCTATAGTTATATAAAAAGAGAACGTTTTTCATATCCGTTCAAAGAGTTGTTCATTTTTTATTCTCATTTTGCCCTTTAAACAAATTTCCTTCATCTTCGTCATTTTTGATTTGTTCGATTTTTTTGTTATTCCTGTTTTGTTCCTGAAGAACTTTTAAATGAGAGGACTGTCAACCAGCCGAGCTAGCTCGACTCGAACTCGGGCTCAGCTCATATGAAACGCGTTTGAGCCTAATAAGCTAGCTCGGCACAAAGTCGGGTTCAGCTCATATGAAACGAGCTTGAGCCTAATTAGCTAGCTCGGCTCAAACTCGAGCTCAAGCTCGTTTCATATGAGCTGAGCTCTATAATTAGGCTCGCGAGCCCAATTTAAGCTCAAAAATAAACTCCAACTTAACGAGCTTGAGCCGAGTTTGGAAAGAATCGACTTGATTAAAACTCGGCCCAGCTTTTATATGAGATTATGGATATATATTCTTTAATCTTATATTATTTATCAATCTATAGTTATATAGAAAGAGAGAACGTTATTCATATCAGCTCAAAGAGTTGTCCCATTTTTTATTCCCATTTTGTCCTTTAAACAAAATGTTTTCATCTTTATCACTTTTGATATGTTCAATTTCTTTTTTCCTGTTTTGCCCCTAAAGAACATTTCAACGGTAGGACATTCAACCAGCTGAGCTAGCTCGGCTCGAACTCGAGCTCAGCTCATATGAAACGAGCTTGAGCCGAGTTTGGGTAGAATCAACTCGATTAAAGCACGCTCCGGCTTTTATATGAGATTATATATATATATATATATATTCTTAAATATTATATTATTTATTAATATCAAATAATAATGTTAATATATTACATTATATATAATAATAATCATCAACTATAATGTCAATGTATTTGTACTAATACAAGTTTTTATACGAGTCAAGCCTTTTATAAACTCAATTTTTTGTGAGCCAAGTTTTAACAAGGTTGAACCAAACCTGAGTCCCAAATTTTTTAACAAGCCGGAGCCTTGCTTAAGGTTTACGATCCCGAGTTGAGTTGGGCAAAGCTCAAATCGGCTCGACTCGTTTACAACCCTAATAAATGATTTTTTTATTCCTGCCTTGCCCTTTAAACAAAAAATCTTCATCTTTATCACTTTTGAGTTATTCGATTTTGTATTATTGTTTTGCCCCTGAATAATTTTTCAACGTCCTTCATATTCCTTGTAATAATTATCCCATTTTTAACTCCTCTTTTGCCATTTAAACAAATTTTTTTCATCTCTAAGTATCACTAAAAAGTGTTCAATTTTTTTTATTCCTATTTTACGTCTGAAGAACTAACTTTTCTTTACACTCCAAACAAGGACGGATACCTGTTTTATAACAACATTAGATCGGCTCGAACTCTGGCTCAACTCATATGAGCCGAGCTTGGGTTCTATAATTAAGCTCATGAGCCGAATTTGAGCCCCAAAAAAAACTCATTATCTTAACAAGCTTGAGCCGAGTTTGGGTAGGCTCAGCTCGGCTTAAAAATGAGTCTATAGTAATATAAAAAGAGAGAACGTTCTTCATATCCGTTCAAAGAGTTGTTCAATTTTTTATTATCATTTTGCCCTTTATCTATACTTATATAAAGAGAGAGAACGTTCTTCGTATCCGCTCAAAGAATTGTCTGATTTTTTATTCCCATTTGTCATTTAAACAAATTGTTTTCATCTTTATCACTTTTGATATGATGATGTTATGAAATGATGCTTATGTATGAACGAAAATGCTTGATAAATGTGTAATGAATGGTGCTTACTCTTCCCGGTAGCTGTGCTCATTCGCAAGAAGAGTTTGTAAAAATGGTTCAATTTTTTTCTTATTTTTTTAAAGATGAATGTTACTCACTCTTCTAGATAGTTGTGCTCATTCGCTAGAAGAGTTCACAGCAATGATATGAAATTGCTCATCCATCATGTAACTTGGCTCATTTGCTAGAAGGAACTTACATGACATGAATGTATGCAAAGTGATGTACAATCCTTATTTAACCAGACTAGGGGTGCATGAATGGAATTCTCCAGTCCTATATAACAAGACTAAGATGAATGAATGGATAAAAAACATTACTCACTCTTCTTAGTATCTATCCTCATTTGCAAGAAGAGTTCGCAACAATGATATGGTTTTTTTTTTTGAAATTATGAATGTTACTTATTCTTCCTGGTACTGTGCTCATTCACAAGAAGAGTTTGTAACAAGATGATGAAAAAGATTCTCCTGCTTCCAGTAACTGGGCTCATTTGCAAAGAGGGATCCACAAAGTGACTTGAAATTGTTCATCCCTTCTCCAGTAGCTGAGCTCATTCGCAAGAAGGGTCTGCAACAATGAGTTGAAATTGTTCGTTCCTTCCCTGGTAGTTGAGCTCATTCATAGGGAGGATTTACAACGATGGATTTGAAATTGTTCGTTCTTTCCTCGGTAGCTGAGCTCATTTGCAGGGAGGATCTGTAACAATGGATTGAAATTGTTCGTTTCTTCCTCTATAGTTGAGCTCATTCGCAGGGAAGATTTGCAATAATGGATTGAAATTGTTCGTTCATTTCCCGGTAGCTAAGCTTATTTGCAAGGAGGATCTGCAACAATGGTGTATTTAATCATATTTAACAAGATCGAAGCACAAAATGAAGTACATGGCCCTGCATAACTAGACTAAAGCATGTGATTAAAGTACTTGGTCCTGTATAACCAAACCGAAGTAAAAGATTGAAGTACTTAGTCCTGTTTTACCAGACTAACGCACATGAATAAAGTATTTGGCCCAATATAACCAGAATGAAGCAAAAGATTGAAGTACTTGGCCTTGCATAATAAGACCGAAGCACATGATTGAAGTAATTGGTCATGTATAACTATACTGAAGTTATGAAGTACTTGGCCTTGTTTAACCAGACCGAAGCACAAGAATGAGACCTTTGGTTCTACTTAACCAAACCAAGGCACATGAATGAGGCCTTCGGTTCCATTTAACCAAACCAACACACGTGATCGAAATATTTGGTCCCAAATACCCTGACCAAAACAGCTGAAGTAAAGTGTTTGGTCTTATGTAAATGAACTGTTGGTCAAATCTAAATGGACCAAAACAAAAAGATGGAGTTTTTGATCCTGTTTATCGATACCAAAACAAATGAATTGATGTCTAACCCAATCTAATCTGGCAAAGCAAATGAGTAATATTTGGTTGTATTTGATTGGTTTGATATGGATGAGTGAAATGATGGACCATATTAAAACAATCGTATAAAAATCATGGTCCTATATAACCAGATCAAAATGAGAGAATGAGATGTTGGGTCTTATCTAACCAAACCAGCACAAATGAATGACATTTTGACAAGAATGTAAAATATTGAATGGATTCCATTTAGAAGATGATTACATAACTATGACTATTTAATTTTCAGAAATTTGACCTAAGTTTTATAATTATTTTTGAACTTCCATGAGAAACAATAAAATCAAATGTTTAAAATCATTTGATCAAGGTGATAAGGGGCATATTTCTACTTTCATCGATAGACTATTTCATTAAAATTTCTTTTAATGCTAAGTGATTAATTTTTTGTTATGACGTGGAACCCTTGACCCCACTTTGTGGGGACATGGTAAAACCCTGCATACATGACCCCACACAGAAGAACCATACATTAGATAGCCAGAGGACTCGAACCTAGGACCTCCAGTTCCTAAGCTGGAATGCCTGCTAGTTGAGGTACTCGTGTCGGTTCTTAAATGATTAATTAAGCAATTGCATAGCCACCTCAATTATATTTGGCAAAAGTGAGATTATCTTTTGAATTAGTAGAAGAGTGCTTATTATTTATTGGTAGAATACTTAAAGGAGTATTCAAATCAAATACTCTCATTAACCAGATAATCTCACTTTTGCCAAACGAGTGTGACATTTGGCTATAATTGATTGGTTCGATATGGATGAGTGAAATGATAGACCTTATTAAAACAATCGCAAGAAAATCATGGTCCTATATAACCAGGCCAGAAAAAGAAAATGAGATGTTGGGTCTTATCTAACCAAACCAACACAAATGAATGCATTTTGACAAGAATGCAGAAGATTGAACGGTTGATTAGGTCTTATCTAGGGTGTCAATGGGTACCCGATATCCAACAAACCCAATATAACAGAACCCATTTAGAAGGATTCGATTCTGAGTTTATAGACCCGTCCATAATAGGGTTTGATTATGGTTCTATAAAAGATTGACCCATTAAGAATTGGGTCTATGCCGGTATACCCAACGAGTACCCAATAGAACCGAACCCGTTTTATAAACATTAAATTTATATTTAAATAATACAATAGTTAAATTTTTTATAATCGATTATAATATTAATTAATTAATTTAATCAAAACTAAACGAAAGTTAATCTACAAGTTTTTAATTTTTAAATATCCATTTGCATTAGACATTCATTTTATGTTATGGATGGTGTGTAATATGTGTTAGTGTAAATATTTTATCTAAATATAGATAAATCTAAGTTTTCGGGATGCGATCATTATTATTATAGTGAAATAATATTAATATAGCTCAAATAAATATTTTTAATATATATTAATATAATAAATATTGGCTACCCGTTAAGAACTGGGTATTTATGGGTTTAGTTTTGGGATTAAGGTTGACATCCCCAGACCCGGAACTGACAAGACCTAGAATCGTCCTATATAATAGGGTTCGGTTCTGGGACTTGTTGGACCCGTTCTGAACCCGATTCATTGACATCCATAGTCTTATCTAAACAGCCTATGCAACTTTGTGTACACAATAATTGCTAGAATTTTGGTAAATAGGATGTGACCCTTGTTGGATAAACTAATTTCACAAGCCCAAAGTGCTTTTGTCCCAAATAGTTTAATCCATGAATATATAAAGTTGTTGTACATGAACTGTTTCAAACAATGAATCACAGAAAAAAAAAAAAAAAAGAAGGAAAAAATGACTTGTATGCTCTAAATTTTGATCTAAGCAAAGCTTATGATAAAGTTAGATGAGAATTTATTGAAACTATTTTGATTAATTCTGTCTTTGACCGTAGATGGGTTAGACTGATCATGCAATGCAAAACTAATGTTATCTATAGTGTTTCGGTTAATGGTACTCATGTAGGCAATATTAAACGTAAACATAGATTGAGACAAGGGGACCCTTTTGTCTTCTTACCTGTTTATTCTCTCCTGGCAAGTCCTCTCTATTGCTCTTGAGAAAGCAGAAAGCTTGGCTCACATGCATGGTATTAAGATCCCTAGAAATCGTCTTGCCATTTGTATACGGATGACCTCCAAATTTTTGGGTCGTCATTTTGCACTGAAAGTAAGACCATTCATCAGATAGTGAAGCAATTTTGTGATGAAGCAGGCCATAAGCTTAATGTTGGGAAATCTAAAATCTATTTTAGTCCAAACATCAAAAGGAATGAAAAGAAAAAACTACATTTGTTGTTTGGACCATACTAAGGTGTATCTATATTTAATGGTCGAATGTCAAAACCAAGCATTGTATGGAATTAATGGATAGAGTTACAAGTACACTAGCAAACTGGAAAGCTCAATTCCTTATTTTTTATTTTTTTTCTGGTAAACGGAAAGGTCAATTGCTAAATCAAGCAGGAGAACTCTAACAAAAGCGGTGCTTGCGGGACAATCACAACATTTGATGTCTACTTTTAAGCAGCCCATGTCTATCGGTAAGTGGTTGGATAGAGTAGCAAGATATTTTTTGTGACATAGTTGATAAGAAGAGAACCTTCCACACTCTTAGCTGAGAAAAACTATGCAAACCTAAAAGGATAAGGGGGGTGAACTTGTCGCACAATACGTGGGAATGGGAGGCATTTCTGCACTCGGAAACGTCCACAATTTTTGGATTTGAAAAGTCAAATTTGTGAATTTGACTTTTCAAACGATTGAGTAAAATTGTAAAATTAAATGGGGTTTTTTTGTAATTTTTGAAAGGTTTATGAAAATATATAAATAATCTGTTTTATTACTACTTTTTAACATGCCGATTGGAGTAAAAATGTAAAAATAAAGGGGTTTGCTTGTAATTTGTTGAGGGATTTTTATGAAAATATAAAAATAGATCTGGTTTATATTAAAAAAAAAAGGTTAAATTGAAATATTTTTTGTATTATTTCTTTTGTTATATACATGGTTGAGCACAAAAATAAAAATAAAAATATTTTTATACATAAATTTTAATTTGTATGTATATATATATACAAACACTCTATAGACGTTTTGGACTACAAGCTATTTTTAAATTTGACGCTCTCACGCTATCGCTCCCGCAGCACCCGCTCGACATTCTAGTGACTTAGGGCTGAACACTAATAATTCTTTGTTATTTAATGAAGCCCACCTAGCTAAGCGTGCATGGGTTTTAGTTGATGGGACTAAGACTATAGACAAATATTATGAAGACCAAATATTTGAAAGAAAAGAACTTCCTAGAGAGTGGTATAAGACAGTCCGACTCTCAGATGTTGGAAAACCTTTATAAGGTTAAGTATGTGATGCAAAAAGGGGTTGGATGGATCATTGCAAATGATAAATTTATACCAATCCAAGAACCAAATTGGATCCCAAATCAACACAGAGAATGGTTTTACCTCTAGTCCCTTCTGGAGCCAACATTTCAAGAGTTGAAGATATTCTAAATCTTGACTTTGCCACTTGGATTATACAACTTGTGAATTAGATTTGGCCAAGTGAAGTTGTTGAGAAAATCAAAGACATACATATTGACAACACTAGCAAAAATGATTAGATCATATGAAAACATACAAAATTTGGGAAGTACTTTGTTTCCTCTGCCTACAAGATCTTACACAAGGCATGTTCCATTTGCTTAAAAAATAATACATTTTGCATGGAAGTGTTCCCTTAGGCTGCGTCTAGATACCAAGAAAATGTGAGAAAGTAGGTTGAGAAAGAAAAAAAATATGAAAAGAATGTGAAAATAACTTTTTTGAAGTTGTTTGCAGGTTGCAAAAAAAGTGCATAATTACTAATGGAAATCATGTAATTGTGTGTTTGGTTAGCAAGAAAATTATAAGAATCCCGACATACTTTTCAATCCTGCCCTTATACCATAAGCCATATTTATGTTATGTCATACCGATTTTGGTTCGAATTTTAGACTTTGAGTTTGGTTTTAAAAATATAAAACCAAATTAGACCGACTTGATTTTGGGTTGAGATCAGTTTAAATCGACCTGCTTCAGTTTTGTTTAGATTATAGAGGATGTTAGTCCTGATTCTATTTTTTTTAAGATTCAAAAAAAATACATCCAATCAAATTTTATTAAAATTTAAGAAAAAAAAGTAATAAGTTTTTATAGGTCTCTCATCTCTTGGTTTTAATGTAGAACGCGCAACTCTTTTCTTAATTTTTTTGTCCTTTCATTTGTATTTACTTTTACTTTTTTTTTTCAATTAATATGAATTTTTTAATTATATATATATATCAATCATTGTAAATGTGGTTGTTCGAGAAGGGTAATGTTGGAAAAAGACCAAAATAAGATTTTCACGAGACAAAATCCTACCAATTTGGCAAGAAAAAAAAGTTCATTTTTTTGTTCTTAAACTTTCTCAAAAAAACAGTGGTTCTCATTATGTTTTCATTTTCTTGCAATCCAGACATTCAAAGGAAAGAGAAAAGTGCACTTCCTTTTTTCCTTTCCCATACTTTCTTGGTATCCAAATGCACCATTAATGGAATTAGGTTACATTTGCCAAAAGAAAATTGTTGTTTAAATAGATTGCTTCCGGAATATCAGAATCATCTTTTCAAGGAATGTGCATTTGCCAAGGCTCTATTCGTTCCGTTTGAAGAAAGGAAGGATCCCAAAGAATCGATCTTTCTTTTAGTTGTTGAATCTCTCTTTGATTGATCAATGTGTGATATTCCGAATCCTCATTCCTAATGGAATCGAAAGGATCTCTGGATTGATCAGAAGATCCTTTCAATTGGCTAGAATCCATTACTTGAACGAAAATATATCTTGTGGAATCATATGGTTTGTTGTCATGGGTGGCAGATTGGAGGAGGAACAAAGCAACTTTTCTACAAGACAATGGATCAGAGAGTTTTCTTTCAAAAATGATATAAATAATCCATTTAATTATAAAAAATTTTGTAGCATCATGTTTGAATTTTTTGTGGGTTATGTGGTTAACTAGAAATCGAGTCTATTTTGAGGGAGTAGAGCATAATAGTCAAAACTCATTTTTTATCATTACAAGAAGACGCCAAACTCATTTTGACACAAGAAAGGGAGGATCACAAAGAAGGAAATCAAAGAAGGTGATATTCGTAAGGTGGAAGCAACCAAGAATACAATTCAAAAAGCTGAATATGGATGGGTGACTAAGGCTGCGTTTGCCCCTGCTTCTTTAAGTACTTTTTGCAGCTTATAGCTTATATAAGTACTTTTTAAAATTAAATGTGTTTGGTAGTGCTTATGGGTGCTTACCCATAAGCACTAGAGGATAAAGAGAAGCTGCTGAGCAGCTTCTCCCAAGCTCTTATGTGTTGAGCTATTTCACAAATTTAGTAATATTTTTAAAATACGTATTTTACCTCTAAACTTTTATAAACACATAAATAAATGTTATTTCTAAATTTTAATAATATTTTTATAATACTTATTTTATCCTTAAACTTTCATAAATACTTAAATAAATGTATTTACCAAACACTATTTTTTTCAAATAAACAGTTTATTGTTGCTGTGGATAAGTGCTCCCATTGAGCAACTTACCCAATGAGTTGTCCATGAGCACAATCCGGGCCAAAGCAAGGATTGGATCTATATGCAGGAATGGTCATGGGCAGGTTGTTGTATGTGCATTAGAGTCAAATTAGAAATTATTCAATTCTGGGTGTAAAAGCTATGGTGCTGTAAGAAGGATTCAAGATGGATTTTCATTTTGGGTTTCGGCATTTAGAGGTTGGGACGGGGATCCTCTGTTATGAGCCCCCTGATATGGGGGCGTTATATGTGAAATATACCTGATTTTGCCCTCATAAAATGCATCAGGTGAGAGCAAAATTATCATTTTGCCCTTGGATGTATTTCACATATCACGCTCCCATATCACGAGGCTCATAAGAGAGGATCCGCACTCGGTTGGTTGAAGGTGATTCTGTAGTCATAATTGAGCAATTAGTGTTGGTGTATGTTTTAGTAGTGAGTTACATCGGTTAGGTATGAGTTTACTTTTGTTAATTGTTTGTATATATAGGAACCACCTGTGTACACTATTCCTAAGATTCAATACATAGTATCCTATTTAACATGGTATCATAGCATAGGTTTCGAAGTTTTGAAGCACCATCAACATCAGTTGTATCCGAACCATCACGCATCAAAGATGTTCGAGTGATTTCCATCAATATGGCTTGAGAAGAAACTGAAGCTTCTACTTGGATTTGTCTTTGATATCTTCTGGTAAATCCTTCTAACTCTTTAAATTTCAGTTCAAATTTCCTCTCAAGCCATATCAGATTCTGCACACACCAGAGTACACTCGATGGCACAAAACGAGATTCGTCATCATGTTCATGTTGTTCTGGATGGCACAAACTACATTGTTTGGTCTCAATCCATGCGTAGTTATCTTAAAGGCTGCAAACTTTGGCTTTATGTGACTGGGGATATCAAAAAACCCATTAAAGGGGCTACTGAAACGGATGACGTCTTCAGCACCCGTCTCATTGATTGGGATAGCAATCATCATCAGATTCTTACGTGGTTTCGA
>JAUPMG010139323.1:0-40062 GCA_031762675.1 Pachysandra terminalis
GGGTTTACATCAACACCCTACCTGGAAATTTAGCTGCTCATAGTAGTAGAGAGAATCAATTCGTCATTGATTAACTCCATGAAGTTCATCCAAGTTTCAATACCCAAACCAATCCAATGAATCAAAACGAAAACCAACGAAACTCAAAACAAACCCTAAAACGTTAACCCTAATTCGTGTCAAAAGTTCCCCCCCCCTTCATTCTCTTCCCAAAATTATCCTTTTATATCTTCCTATTACAACCCTAGTTAACCCTAAGAGAACCCCTCAAAATCGCGTGAGAATCGCACGAGCATCGGAGCCGAAATTGACTTCTTTCCAAACCGGGACAGTCGATGGAAATCGATCGGTACTAGGATGCCGATCGATCGGGGGCCGAATGATCGGTACAACGATGCCGATCGATCGGTACTGTATTCTGCAGAATCCTTCGGTATTTCTTTCGCTTTCGAACTCTATTCTTTTGGGTTTCTCCTGGGCTTATCTTGAACACCTATCCTTCATCTTCTTAACATATTTTGCAGCTCGAACTGCTCCTCATCTCCAACTTTAGCTTTCTTCTCTTTTCGGTTCATTTAGGCCTGTTTAAGCCTGTTTTCTCCTATCTGTACCAAACCTGAAAATAAACATAAAAGCATCAATTCTCTCAATTAAGCTTGGCCAGAAAGACTAATAAACATGAATAACTAGATTAAAATGGTAAATGCTAGGCACTTATCAGATAGAGATTCAAAGGTCTTGTCTGACATCTTTTCAAGAAGAGTACACAACTCTTGTTATCCTGCACTCCTTATGTATGAAGAAGGAACTCGAACTTTGTCAAAAATATATCCAAACGCTTCAAAAATGGCATCCATCAAATTCGACATGCGTGAAAAGATCATATATGTTCCTTCATACAAAATGATTTGAGTGGATGCAAACTCGGATCTCTTTCTCTTTCGAAGGTTGATTCTCGAAAAACTTGAAGAAGAAGAAGAAGAACCTTCAACACTTGATTTACTGGAAGTAGTAATAACAATTGAAGTAGAAGCTACAGCAGTATAAATAGGGAAAGCTGAAATCCCTGAACAAGTAACTGTTCCAGCAGAAACTAAAGATGAGATAATAGATGATGGCAGGAGTTGAACTATAGAAGCCACACCAACAAAAGAGATTGTTATTTTTGAATTAGTAGCACTCGAAGCTTTCACCTTCGAATCGTTAAGATCACCCTCAGTATCTGAAATAACAATGGTCGAATCAACAGTACTCGAACCATCCAAATTAAAGTTGTGAGTAAGAGGAAGCTGATCATTGTCAACATCTATAGCAGGAACAATAGAGTGGGAACAAACAACAGCAGGAGTCTCGGTAATAGATGAAGAAGAGGGGGCTACTGGAAGAGGCTCCGAAACCAGAGGAAAAATTTCTTCATGTTCCTGTTCTTCAATATGTTGAGCATCCTCAGGAACATGCTGCTCTTCCTCTTCACCTTGAGTATCATCAGAAATATGTTGCTCTTTATCCTCTTTTTCTTCTTCCTATATTTCCTCTTCTCCACTCTTTTCTTCTCTTTTTTTTGATCCTTCCTCCCCAGTTTCAGAATCTTCTTCTTCATCACTTTCTTCAAAATCTAAAATCCCAATTGAAGGTTCCACTTTGTCTTGATCTTGCATCTGCTCCTGAATTGATATTTGCTCTTGAACTGACATTTGTTCTTCAGCCTGGGTTTTCTTAGCCATCTCTTTCTAAGCAGTATGAATAGCCATTTCATTTAACAACTAAGCATAATAAACATGGTATGTTTAATGTAAATATGATATAGGTATTAGTAGTTGGAGCATTCGCCAATAGTCTTAGATAATTTATGTAATAAAGGCAAGAGGTATCACCACATCACTCATATAGTCATAAATATCATGTAACACATTTATATATCAATTTATGTACCTATACATGCACATAAAGGGTAAATGGGGCTATTGGATAGGTTTTGGGTTTGACTCCTTATATATCTCAAAATCACACTATTAGGCTAATGTTCTAAGGTCTAGATCTTAGGTATGGAAGGCCAAATCATGATAGGTATATCTCCAGTGACTAAAAACGTGTTAAATTATCTAGGTTAACTATATTACAAGTGTCTAAGGTCTAGAATAGCAAGTAGGGTCAAAATAGGATTTCGGTGGACTACTCGATGGGGTCTCGGTGCGCCGAAGATCACGAAAGTGTGCCAAACTCTCCCAATCTTTGGGGTTTGTTCCAAGAGGGTTTCCTTCGATCAAATTGGATTCTAACTCTCTTCACAAAAAGAAGCTCAATGGGGTGTTTCGGTGGACCGAAATAGGCTCGGTGACAATTCCAAGGAATTGGAATTTTGACTGTGGGGCTTGGTGGACTACTCGGCGGGCCGAAATGGACGCCGAAACACAATATGCTCAGTTTTTGGTTGGGATTTCTCCCACAGGTCACTTACCACCTAGGGATGCTTCAAAGCTAGGTTATAGGTCTTGGGATTGGGTCTACACAATGATCTCCTTGTTTCTTGGGTTCCAAGTCAAGATTTTTTGGGTTTTGTTTATTTTACATGTGCATGCAAGTTACCAAAGATTGAATAATAATATTTCTGGGTTTTACTATTAAGATCATGAGGGAAGGGTTAGCACAATCAACATGAACTTCCCCCATGGTCATAACATCGAAATAGAATACACGAGACTTTGAAAGAAAACTCACCTTGTTGATGTAGATTTGCTTCTAAGATTTCTTCTTCTTCTTCTTTCTTGGGATTTTCTAGAGTTACTTCTCCTAGTGGTCTCCACGAAATTTAGTGTTTCTCTTGTGATTAATTCACTTAGTTACCTCCCCTTTATAGATTTTTTGAGCTAGGGTGGGGGTTTTAGAAACTGCTATGTTGGTGAATCTGGGTTTCTGTTTTCTTTTAGGAATTCAGATTCTAAGTTACTAATTAGTTTGTAAAGCTTCTAGAGGTTTCTTATTGATCCTAGTTATTTTGTCTTAGTTCCTAAGCAATTTCCTAACTTACTAATTGATTGGTCTTTACTAAATCCTTCTAGTTTCTATTTCATAATCTAAGCGTAGTCATTAAGTCAATATTGCTGACCAAGTCAAATTGTTGACTAGTACAGTTTTAGTGAGTTATTGGGATTTCGAAATTAGCCTTTTGTATCAAGGTTTTTATGTTTATTTAATTATTGATTAATATTACTAATTAATTAGTTTATTAATTTGGGAGTTTTTCCAAATTACTATTTTACCCTTTTGGTTTCAAATTCTTGCATAGATTTACCATCTTCTCGAATGACAGAACTTTGAAAAAGTTCAACTGGATATACCTTGGATATCGCTCCCACAAGAAAATTTGAAGAAAGACAGCATCAACAACTGTCTCGATAACTCAAACACCTCTTGACTTGGCCTGGTCAACTGCCAAAAGTTCAAGATTTTCATATAAATTCCCTAAAAATAGGGGAGCCAAAGGAACTTCAAATCCTTGAGCTAATTTAATAGTTGTTGGAAAAATCTTCTCATGAATTTTGCTAGAAGGAAAACTCGGTAGAATGAAATGAGACAACCAAAGAAAAGGAAATCTTCAAAGAAAATTTGGCTATTACTGCCAACCCCTAGAACAATAGAAAGGATGTTGGATTTGCTCTTAGAATATTCTTCTTTCCAAAAATATCGAATCCATCCTGCAATATTCTGATGAGAACCTTTATCAGAAGAATAGCTAGAAGTAGTTTTCCCTAATACGGCTTTCTTCTTTGAAAGTCTCAAGCCATACAATTAAAGTTTTTTTGAATCGCAAGTTCTTCACAAGATAAAGAAATATCTCCATGATGGATATTTCCTATAATAGGAAGACTACATAAAGCTCAAACGTCTTCGAGAGTAGGAGTAATTTCTCCAAAAACGGTCATGAATGTATGAGTATGTGGATTCCAATGAAGAATGAAGGCTTTAAACCCTCATTATCTCGAAATATTTCTGCAAGTGAAGCTCAAACACCATTACAAATACCTGATTGCTTTAACTTGGTCTCATAAACTGTATTCGCTAGAATGTTTCTACCCTAAGAACCCCAACCCATTAGAACACCAAAATGGGATTTAAAACATACAGCAGAAATGGGGAATTTGTTCCAAACAGCTTTGAAATAAGGGATTATTTCGAAAACGGCTAATATTCTCCTTGATTTCATCAGAGTCCGAATAAGGAGTTCGTAATTCCGAATATTATTTTTTTAGGAGGAACCTAGTTATTGGAAGGATCCCAAAAGAGTTCATACCCTGTTTCAACACACAAACTCGAAGGTCCTTCATAAACTTGTACAATTTTCTTCTACTTCTTGTTGTTTTTCTCTTGGGAGCCATTTCAAGTAGATAAAGATACAAGAAGAGTAAAAGCAAAAGTATTCAAGAGAAAAAGCTTGGGAAAATAGAGCAAAGGATAAGGAAGAAAGAGGTAAAATGATCAAGGTAAGTTGATCTTCTAATATTTCTTCCCTTTTATACGTTTCAATTTGAAATGATTGAATCGCTTAGGATTTCAAACGGTGGTTTCTTGAGTTTTCAAGCGTTACCTGCACATGCGATCCTTGAAAGGCATCTCAACTCCGCATTTAATGCAGCGTGAATTTCACACAAAATAGCACGTTGACGGTTCACTTTATTACTCAGTTGTCACTATAGAAACTTAGATTGCATTTAATGCATATGACAGATTGTCTCTTTATTCGATAATATGCTTAAAACGTGTCTAATCAGAACGTTCAAAGCACAGGGAGCTAATCTTGATAATTCAATTTTTTTTTTAATTGAATTGATTCAATAAGAACATGCCATTTGGCAGGATTAGTTATGTCATATACCTTTGAAATAGCATGTTCGAAAGCCCATTTAATTTGGGAGAATCACTTCAAAATTAGTAGCAATATTTCTTTGAAGAACTTATCAACAAGTATTCTGAAACTCTACTTGAGATAGATTTCAGACCAACATTCCTTCGAAGGTTCACCTTCGAAATGTTATATTTCAAATGAGATGCATATTTTGAATAAATAAATAAATATATATATATAGATATATATTTGATTGTTAACTTTCTAATGCACATATGTGCTGGGAAAATTAATTCGAAAGTATGATATTTTGGAATTTCGTATCAGTATTTTCTTTGGATGATGATGAGATGAATCTCTTGAAGTAATAGAATTGTTATAAAAAAAAATTTGAAGAAAATACTCAAGAGTAATTGATAAACAAGGACTCAAAGAATTACTATTCTAATCATAATTGATTACAAAAATATTCTAAGGAACTAAATACATTTAATCTGAGAGTAAATACAAATCAATACAAATCCAAGCTTTTAATAGCCTTGTATGATCTTATACTTCGATCTGCGATGCTTGAATAAGTAGAGGAAAAAGTGAGCAAACCACTCGCAAACCATTGTGGTTTGCGGAACTGCAGACAGTGTTATGGCAGTTGAATCTACTGATGGAACTCGAGAGAAAGAAGAACAAGCCCAAATATTTACTTCAAATTCCTAATTTGTTCTTGATGGATGTTAAGTGTCAAGGTTACTTTAACATAAAGATTGTCATCTCTCGACTTGACTTTGCAAATAAGATCTGTTAAAACAATCTTACACTAAGAGTCCCAACCAGTAGAAATAGCCAAATGAGATTTAGAGCACGCACAAGAAACTGATAAATGGCCATGAAAGCTATTCGAAGAGAATGTCAATTGAAATCGGCCGACATTTTTATTTATTTCTTCAAAAACTAGGAGGCCTGTGAACATGCGAACCATCTTCTCCTTACCAACTTGACTTTTGAGAGCCATTCAAGCCAAGTAAGTTAATCTCTTGAAATCTCTTTCATTTATATATGATTCAAACTGCCTAAGAATACCAAACGAACAGTTTCTTGAAAATACCACACGTGCATGCATTATGTGATTCTCAGATAACGTTTCAGATACGCATTTAATGTGCATAGGAAATTGTCTCGTGCTTGATAGTGCGCTTACAATGTGTCTAAACAGCACGTTCTGAGTGCAGGGGGCTATTGATGATGTGCCAGTTTGGAATTGAATTGCTCCAATAATAGTACGTCATCTGGTAGAATTAATTAAATCGAAAGAGGAATATACCTCAAAATTTCAAGTATTGCTTCGAAAGCCCACTCCAGTGGAAACACACTTTTTATAGGGGTATATTTCGAAAGCCCATTCAATTTGGGAGAACCATTTCGACGTAAGTGTACATTTCTGAGGATCTACTTGAGATGGACCTCAAATCAGTATTCTAAGGGCTTACTTATGATAGACCTTAGATTAAAGGGTACAATTATCCTTTAAACTCATATATATGTGTGACATTGATTACTTCATAAGAAGTAACTTACGGTTAGCCACCTCAAGAGAGCTAATTCATCATCACAAGTAATATCCCATATAGTGAGGTAATCAGCTTAATTCTATTTCAAAGTTATCTTTTGAAATAGTTATTTTAGGTATTTCGAGATATCTCGAAATGACCACATTACTATTTCGAAATCATTAATATTTCGAATCATCTTTCGGGGTAACCATATTAATGACTCGAAATCATTTTTCGAAATAGTTATTCAAAATGACAGTTTTATTATCTTGAAGCCAACTTCGATATAGTTATTTGAAATAACCATTATGACATCTCGAAGTTATAATGTTACGAATTATATATAAGGGAACATTCCCTGACATCCAATCACTCTTCAAAACTAGTGAATTCGTAGTTATTCATTTTAAGCATAGGGAGAAATAAAACATTAGACTTTCAGGAATGGATGGCCAAAGAGATAAGTCCTATTAAGATCCTTGAAGGTTTTATAGCATTTAAGGACTTAAATCATCACAAAAAGGTAACGTATCATAAACTTTATAACGTCGTATCCTCGAAGGTTTTATCGCATTTAAGGACTTAAATCCTCACAGAAAAGGTAACGTATCATAAACTTTATAACGTCATATCCATTACTAATTCAAACCTTTTGAATATGTTTATTGAACCGTATCTTTGATTAGGCATTTTGAATATTCAAATCAAAACTCCTGTATACATCAATGAAACGTTACAAAAGGCTAAGTAATGGGTCTGAGGCTATAAAAGGTCAATGATACACTTGAAAGAGGGACTGATTCCTAAATATTGGACACTCTCTGAGAATTTCTAAGTATTTCAAAGTGTTGTTTGAGAAATCCTCTTTTCAAAATAATTTTGTGGTGGTCTCTATGTATTCCTGACTGATCTAAGTTTCTTCTTCCTTTGTCTTCGTCTTATAAAAGAAAACCTTGCATTGGAATAGTCATTCTTTGATTTAGGCCAGTGTAAACAAGTATTTGAATTCATTGTTGCTTCAATCATTTGGTTAATTGAAATTTTGGTTCATTTAATAGTTTATGCATCACTAGTACTCGTAAGTTTCAGATTAAGAATTTGATAGGAAGTTTGATTGATACATGAGACTATGTTTTGGATTCCACTGTTTATACTATTTAAGTACTTTTGATATATAATATGATATTTAGGTTTTTATAATAATATTAATTAATTTATTATATTAACTTACCACTCCCATGTGGAATGGGGTGAGAGTTGCAATTTTCGAATCTTTAGGGTCTCGAAAGAGTACTCTAGGTTTGGGATGTGACAAAGTTGGTATCAGACCCTAAATTTTATGTTTTTAAATCAAACTTGAAATTTTTTGGTGTGATTGTGTGCTGATTGTTTTTCTCTCCTTTTCCACTGCTAATACATGTTTGTTACCTTACATGTAAAGTGGATTTCTTTCTTCTTTCTTTCTTCACGCAAACTTACTTATCATTACACTTTCAGAATGGCTAGTGGAAGGAGAGGTAATGTGGGTACGAGTTCATCAGGAGGGGATGATGATCATGATCCTCATTTGACTGAAGTTTACCAAGCATTAGGAAATAAGGCTTTGATAATGCGAGAAGCTTAAGCACAAGCGATTCCACAACAACCTATAGTGTAGCAAGACAACCACAACATTGAGAAGTTTAGGAAGCTTGGATGGGAGTTGATTCCAAACGTATGGGAATTTGGAACTGTATTCCAAGGTATACCAGGATTACCTCCTAAGAGAGAGATCGAATTCTGTATTGACTTAACATCAAGTGCTAATCCTATTGCATTACCTACGTATCAGATGGCACTTACTGAGTTGAAGGAATTGCAAGTTCAATTGGATGAGTTACTTGCACATAATTTCATTAGACCAAGTTCTTCACTATGGGGAGCACCAGTTCTATTTGTTAAGAATGATGGATCGTTGATATTGTGTATTAACTACCGAAGAATGAACCAAGTAACAATGAAGAATAAATATATGTTCCCAAAAATTGAAGCCTTGTTTGATCAATTGAAGGGAGTAAGATTTTTCTCGAAGATAGATCTCAAATCGGGATATCATCAATTGCGGGTCAAGGAAGAAAACATTCCGAAGACAGCTTTCAGGACAAGGTATGGACATTTGAGTTTGTAGTGATGTCATTTGGTTTAACTAATGCTCCAGCATCTTTTATGGACATGATACAACGTATTTTCAGACCTTATTTGAATAAATTTCTGGTAGTAATTGTGGATGATATATTGGTTTACTCTAAGAGCAAGGAGGAGCATGAGGATCATCTAAGAATTACCTTACAGACTTTAGTAAACAATCAATTGTATGCTCAATTTTTTAAGTGCTATTTCTGGAGAGAGGAAATGAAATTCTTAGGACATATGATATCTAAGGATGGAGTTTCAGTGGATTCAGATAAGGTAGAAGTGGTACTAAATTGGGAGCAACCCAAGAATGTATCAGAAGTTTGAATTTTTCTTGGATTGGCGGGTCATTATAGACGTTTCATTCAAGGATTTTCTCGTATAGTGATACTATTGACGAAGTTAACCAAAAAGGAAGTCAAGTTTGTTTGGAGTGACGAGTTTGCAAAAAGTGATTTTTTAAATAGAATAATTTCAAACACATAATTTTTGTACCCTTTTCATGCAAAGATAAGATGCAATTGAAAATGAATACAAGCAATAGAGGCCTATTTTGGGCACCTAAATCTTTTCAAAAGAATCCCAATCCCTTCGGGTAATGCTAACCTTCGAGGTAAAGGTTAGGGTAAACTTGAGGCCCTAAGGTCTACAAAAACCTCTCGCAAGAGTGCGAGGACTATATGATTCGCTTGGATCTTAAAGTGTGAAAAGATAAAAATACTTCTTTAAGTCATAAAAGACCTTCCTAGATAAGGATGAAGATGAACACTTCTCTAGATCATAAAAGACCTTCCTGGATATTGATTAAGATGAACACTTCTCTAGGTCATAAAAGGCCTTCTTGGAGAAGGATGGAGATGAACACTTCTCTAGGTCATAAAAGAACATCCTAGAGAAGGATGAAGTTGAGCACAACAATTCCCAAAGGCACCAGGAATTCCTTGAAGAAGTCCAAAACAATACCACTTCCCCAGGTCATGAAAGGACCTTGGAGAAATGTAAGATAAATACATCATTTTCTTTTATCAAAATTCCTTCATTGAGGGGTCATTACTCATGATGCTCATGCTGACAATTGTTTTAAAAAAAATGTACTTAAATTTAAGAAGCTGAAAACTTGGAACCCAATTCTTTCAAATTATGTATTCAAACTTTAAATCAAAAAATAAATTCATTACATGAAACAACTCTTGTACAACATTTCTTTTGCTAAATCGGTGCGTAGCCACTTGATGTTCCTGAGAGAGGTCGAAACCCTTGAAGAGCTCTCAGCGTGTACCGAACTTGCCATAAAGATCAATGCTGTAAAAAGGACACACACAAAAATTAACGAATGATTCTAAAAGCACAAAGCTTTAAAATCATAAGAAACCATTAAAATAAATGCGAGGTGTTACTTAATGTCTAATGAGAATGAGATGATTTGAAGGAATGTACATCTAGATGATCTTACCCTAACATGGTACATGTATTGATGTTTAGTACATTCATTACATGATTAGGTCATGCCAAAGGGATCATCCCTTTGATGAATTGTTTGGCATGGGTCTATGACAACTCGGAATACATTGTATTGAACTAATTGGGCCTTGAACAGGATTTTCCTGTTGTTGGTTCTATTCAAGCACATGGTTTGGCACATACCCATGGGACATTCATATGAGGGTTAGATATTTTTGCATATGACTGGACCCTTATTTTAAGTTCTTTTGCTCTTCATGTATGACGTCTTTCATGCCCTTGACCCATATGTATCCTTGCATTTTCCTAAATTTAGGCTAACATTGACCACATATGGACTTGGACCCTGTGGGGATCCATGCATGCACCTGACAGATATGTGGGTCTTGATAAATACCATATGGGAAAATGAGAGCATCACCCACAGAGGACCTATGTAGGTCCCCTGCAATTTAAACACGACACTTGGCTTTGGTGGAAACAATAAATCGGTTTCCCCTTTCTTTTCTTTTTTTTTTCACACACATCCAAGGTCGCGGCAGCAAACCCCTCTCCCCTGCTCTCTTCTTTCCCTTCTTCCCCCCTTCTTCTTCTTCTTCCTTCCTTCCTCTTCTTCTTCCCCTTCGCTCCCTTCCTCTTCTCCTTTCCCACTGATCGGCTACCCTTCATCCTCTCTCTCTCTCTCTCTCTCTCTCTCTCTCTCTCTGTTGCAATAATAGTAGCAGCACCTCCTCTCCCTCCTTATTCCCCCTTCTTATTCTTCTCTTTTCTTCTTCTGTTTTTCTATTCCTTCCTCTGTTGTCCATCTTCCTCTTCCTGTACAAACCAAAACAAAAAATAGACAACCAAACAAAAACAAAAATCCAAAAAAAGCAAACATTGGAAATGAGTGAAATACACCCATTTTGGTTCTTTTGGATATTTTTTGTTATTTTTGTGTGTTTTTTTTTTTGTTATTTTCTTTTTATTTTTTCTGGTTTTTGGGTGTTCAGGAGAAGGGAAAGAAGAAAGAACTGGGGAGAGAGAAAGAAGAGGGGAAAAAGAAGGGGAAGGAAAAGAAGAGAGAGAGAGAGAGAGAGAGAGGTAGCGTAGTAAGCAGGTTAGTGCGCGTGGAGAAGGGGGAGCAGTGTAGGGGGTGACGGTGCGAAGGGAAGAAGGGCAGCTGCAAGTGTGCGGCGATCGTGCGTGAAGGAGGAGAATAAGATGAAGTAGCAGCATACGGGAGAGGGAGTTGCAGCGGGAGCAACGGGAGAGGAGAAAGTTGGGGGCGATTTCTGCTTGTGCAAGGAATACTGTCTTGGTAGGGCTCCCACTAACCATAGCAACATGTCATGATATGGTCTCCCGGGGGACCTATATAGGTCACCCACGAGTGACCTCCTCACGACTCATACCATATTTGTACATGCATGCAACTGAAGTGATGCGCATGTAAGTAGATGCCTGTATGGACATATGCATAAGAATCCAAGGATGTAAATAATATGCTTGATACAAACCTATTTATATTGAAGGCCCAATGCATGTCCATTATGGGTTAGAATAGAATAGAGGATAATATTAACCTATGAATGAATGCCTTGACCCATATAAGATTCATGTTGTTTACTTGGATCAAGTAGACTTACATGGGCTTTAGGCCCTTTGGGCTTCCATCATAAATAGACAATGGATGACATGAATGCACATGTAGATAGATCCTAGATGTATACGTGCATATGATGAGAGATGTACATCTTGTAAAGTGAAGACTCGATGTAGATTATATGAACCTTGTATGGCTTACCTAACCACATAGTCTTATATTGATCCTAAGCCGCTTGGGTTTTATTTGTACATGTATGAAAATTAAAGATGTATATGAATGGGTCCTAATGGGTAACCCATATGGGTATAATTCTCGACATGACTTGACAATGCATGGACTTGACTTCATCGGTGCCCAGTTAGCATATTACATATAAAAATAATAATTCAATCTTAAATCTAAATCGTCCTATATTATTACAAATGGGCCCACTTTAGGCTAATAATATTACAAAGGTGCCTTCAAGAGCTAAATAAAATGAATTTAATTTACAAATGGGACAAAAAAAATCTAAGCCTAGTCCAACTTACAACTTGGCCTTCATGGGCCGAAAGAGTAGCCTAATCCAAACTTGAGTCCTCGATCCATGAGCCTTGATACTTATGCGCCTCCATCTAGGTTAATGGTCTCAAATGGACACGGATAGCATTCTTACAATAACATGGGTGGGCAGCCATCTTAGATGCAACATGGGTTATGGGCCCATGGGTATGGACTCTTTATGCATAAATTGGGTCTTGGGTCATAGACCCCATACCATAAGGGTGGGTTTGCCTAAAGGGTCCAATTGGGGGACCCAAGCTAGGGGAATTCTTGACATAGGCTTAGACCATGGGCCCAAGCCAGATTGACGCAATATATGCGTGAAAATAGATTGTCTTAAAGTGGCCTAACCATTCATTCATCTATATGTGGTTCAATTGTTATTTCAAAGGTTCCAAAACCATGGAGCTGTATATACAGTCAGGTGGGTAATATCAGTCCCATTTTCCAAGATAGCGATCCTGGTGCGCTAACTATACACATACTTGGGTTTAATTTCAATGGGTTAGGGAGTGGTATATGCAGATGTGCTATAGATGTGTGTGTAATAAGCTAATCTAATAAACTATAATGCATGCCAAACCACACACTTCAATAAATCAATTTAACCCAAACCAAATCCCATATCTACATGGGTTCAACCATCCACCATAAACTAATCAATTAAACCACATCAAGCCATGCCAATGTTAGTGAAAGTAAACCAAGGCATAATATGAAAGCAAACCAGTAAAACCATGTCATATTAATAACCGCACAAAAACCATATATCATGATGAATTCAAAAATCTAATTAAAATAAATTAAAAAATAACACCCTCCCAAAAAATCTAAATTGGCCCAACCATGGCTCAAACCTGCAAGTCCCCAGTGGTGTCGCCAGCTGTGAGCTACTCTGGATCGGGTGGAACCTAGATCGATTGAGTCAATATGAAGTCGCCAACATTCATTGGATTGAAGGTATAAATGGTCACCTATGATATGTCAATTAAGTCCAAAATAGATCAAACATTAAATTCAAAGCAATGATCTAACAAAAATTAAATTATAAAGTTTAGTTAAGAAAATGAGAAGGTGTTAGGCACCCACTCTCCCCTAGTTTAACTGATTACCCGGTTTAAATTTATTTGGCAATCCTTTTCTCCCCTAGTTTAACTGATTAGCCGGTTTAAATTTATTTGGCAATCCTTTCATTTTTTGCCTTGAACTCTTCGGTTGATGCTTGACTTCGATATAACAATGATCAAATGATGAATGACTAATATGGCTTTGGGATTTGGTTGATGGAGAAGAAGACAATGGTTGAGGAAAAAAAAAAAGGGAACGGATGATGCTGGTGTTTGGTCTGATATGGAGAAACAGAGAAGGCAATGGTTGTGTTAGTTAGGTGCTGAAAAGAAGAGTAGGATGTAGGTGAGGTGAGCTCGTGAATGAAGGGAAAATGGGCTGGTAGTGACTGCTTTGAGAGAAGGGGGGATTAGAAAAACCAAAAATAAATAAATAAAAGGGTCGTGGAACAACAAGTGGAGGAAGAGGAGAGGGTGTGTAGGTTGTCGGGCTTGGTGACATTATCCCCAAATTTATTTTATTTTCTCCCAAGCGATTTTTATTTTATTTTCTCCAATACTAACTTTCTTATTTTATAATAACTAAAATAACAAAATAATCCTTTGATTCTGAAATTTTAAATTTCACAAATTTATAGTCATTTTGAAGAATTTTTCACATAGAATTTGAATTTGAAGTCAGAAAAACATTTTGACCCCAGATTTTATTATTTGGTTCAACAAATCGTACCAGGGGTAAAACCATCATTTGTTTTTGTCAAACTCTGAAACTATATAAAATTATACTCAGTGGGGATCATTTTGCCTTAGAAATTCATATTTGAGGCTAAAATGAATTTAGGATTGTAGATGGATCAATTGGGGCATACCGGGGGTATTTTGGTTATTTTATATAAATTTTGAGATTTTCATAAAGAAATTAACAATATGATTGGAGTGAATATTCAGAAATTATTAGGAGATAGAAAAAGTCAAAACTCAAGCTACTAAGAGCAACAAAAAATCAAATATTGGTCTTGTACAAATTGGGGCACTACAAATAATACTACCGAGAGGTAGGAAATTTCCAAAGATAAAAACGATAAAGGGTAATTTTATCTTTTGTAAAGTTAGGTTTCTCTTATTTAAATATAATTTTTAAGACGGTTAAAAATAACCTAACGCACTATGTTAACGCCGTTCACCTAGCGTTAGCAATCGGTGGAATAAGTGGAATATCAAAAGACACAAGGAGTGTATCTACAGTTGTCAAAAACGTGTGCAAGTGAAATTAAGCCTTTTTTTTATTATTTAAGACATCAAGTCATTTCTATATATAAGCTTAAAGAGTATCCCTTCCCCTAACTCATGATTGTTCAAACTAGGGAGCCTTCTTGCCACGTAGCAAACATAAAACAGGCCACGTGAAAGAACACATGAAATGTCTTATAATAGATATCGTCGGACTCCTGTATCTTTGTCGGACTTGAGCAAGTCATTTGGAGTAAGGGTCCCATTTTAGGCAGGATTTCCATTCCTAAACTAACTTTTGATCCCATCAAAATCCAGATTTTATCAGCTCGGAATAAACCAGTTCGCACTGAAGTGCTACTTGGTACAAGCTCTCTGCACGTAGAGCATTGAAATATGCTTGGAGCTATCTGCACTGTAATCAAACATTTGACCCAAAAATAAATAAAAATAAAGAATGAAATCGAACTCAATTGAGCTGAAAGAGCCCCAACGTCCACAAAAAAATGACACGTACCTGTTGAATTGGCTGTCGACCTGACTCAAACTAAACAAAAACCTCTTCAGATTTCAGATCTGAAGGCCTGAAATCACCCTGTACCATATCAAAAATCCAAAAAAAAAAAAAAAAATTAAGAATAATAATAAAATAAAATCCGCACAATCATGGATTATCGACCTCAAGTAATTTTGCATGCCTCGAGGCAGGTGACGATACTGAGTAATATAGCCTTGGTTTTTGTACACATTGATTCCAGGTCTTTTTCTTTGCTTTTTTAATCTTTTTCTCTTCTTTTCTACAGCTGTGAAATGGTATAAAAGGGTCCTTAACTGGTTTAATTTACAATCGCAATCTCCATTTCTGGGGAATACACCTTCATTTCTGGAGCCCTGAAACCAACCACCACTTCATGATGATTTTACAACAGAAGATATGCTGTAAGGGTACCTGAATCTATTTATAGACACAGGATCAACAAACTTGATCTCCTTGTCTTCCCTCCCCTGCTCTCTATTTAACTTTCTTCAGAAAGAAAAGACGGGGACGATCGACTCCTTGGTTCTAGAGCATTCAGGGTGATCTCCGCCATTGCTTCTTCCCTTTCCTTTGGTGCAACTTGAACGGGCTCCAGCTCTTTCTGCGTTTTGAAGTCTCTGAGAAGAGACCAGATGCTACAGCATGCTGAAGCCAAATCTCGAATTCTACTGTGTCTTCATTCATCATCTCTGCATCCAAATCCCATGGATATCTGCTTGAATTGGACCTCTGCGTTGTTTTCTCCAAACCAACCATGTTTACATGGAAGCTTGGGCAATGAGTGTTGGGACTACATATCATTCCCTGAATTGAACAAATTTAATATGTAAAACAGGTGAGATTAAAAGCATGATTTTCTTGAAAACAGAAAGATGCTCCATTTACTAAAATTGACAAGTATTCTAGTTTATTACTCTCCAAAACCCACAAAAACTACATCTATTGGTGTTTCCAGTAAGAAGATGCTGGAAGCTTGAAGAAGAAAGAAAGAAGGAGAAACGGAGTAGGAAGAGATGAACAAATAAATTCCATGTCAACTGTGTTTTTGACCTTTCAGCACTGCTTATAAAAAGACATTGACTAAAATTATAACATTTTGTTATTTATTAATCTTTGAGAAAAATATACACACAACCAACTGCACAATGGTGCAGCAGCCCAACTTTTGTTGTTTGGATCTTTCTACCTTAAGAAGTGCAACAAACTGTACAACAAAAAATGCAGTACCACCCTATACCATACATCTGCCCACCAAATCTATCACTTCATACATTGCATTCAGTAGGTTGCTTCTTGTATGAGCCAAAAGATAACGGTTAAGTCGTGGAAAATCAACTATACTAACAATATTAGAGTTGGTAGATGCTTTTAACTTCACAATTCAAGACAATGTAATCAATATGTTGACAGATCATACAATCCACTAAACTCTATGCAATGGGTCAATCGTTCACCCAAGAGACAGTTCATGAATTGGATAGTCTAGACTGTTAAAGAGTCGGCTATTTTCCAGTTTCTACCTGCTGCAGTTTATAAGGCATGCAATTCCATCTCCCAAAATACTTGAGTATATCTTTGTCTTTGCCAAGTTTACACAGCTTAAAAACTATCATACAGTTCTAGTCAAAACCGATACGTTTTACCAAAAATGTAACGAATAACCGATATTTATCACCAATACAAATTGATACAGTGAGTTCTACATTCTATATTTCGATGGGGCATGTTTTTTTTTTTTTTTAATAACTGATAAATTGTATAAAAGGTGAAGAACAGAGATAAGAAAATAACACCAAGGCAAAGAGATAAAACCCAAGCCCTGGTCAAAAGAAACCCAAAAAGTACATAGTAAGACCCATCCCTAATATCCCACACCCATACATCAGATACCCCAATCAATAGGCAGACAGTGATCAGTCCTCCTCCCGCACCATCTCCATCGGCGGGACCCCCTCGAACATGACACTCCTCCCCACCCCCCTCCTAGCCAAACACTCAACTGCTATATTGGCCCTTTGAGACATGAGATAGAATGAGATATTCCAATCCCTGCAAGATGAGTAAATCTCCAAGCACACTGCTCAAGTCTCCCCAACCAATCAATGACAGATGGCGAAGAGCACTCCACAATCAGGTTCCAATAGTTCTACACCCTAGCGAACCTCAGCCCGGCCACTAGAGCCACAAAAACTGCCCTCACCGACTCACCAACACCACTCAGGCTGAAGAAAGCAAATAAGTAAGCCCCCTCACTATCTCTAAACACACCACCAACTCCAGAGGACCTGACAGAAACCAGGGTGAAGACATCAATATTAGACTTCACCCTCCCCACCTCCGAGGGCCGCCAAATAGCGTACATCGGCAAAGGGCAACTACCACTCACAGAGATCCTAAACCACTCTCTCCGGATGTCTGCCGTTGTGATACCCACAAACTGAGTCCTCACCTCCGCCCAAGAAGCTACAGAGGCCACAATACCCTTAATCACACTCGAAGTCGAGGAAACAATATCCCGGAAGATCCTTAGGTTACACTCCCTCCAGATATGCCGTAACATAGCCTGAAACACCAACCCCGTACAAAATGCACCCTCTCAGCAAAATCGGGGAGCCGCCACTGAGCAAACAGATCACAAATGCCCGCCAGCATAACTCACGCCCGCTCAATACTACTCAAGAAGAAGCTCCAAATCTCAGCCGCCGAGCAGTGCAAGAATAGGTCGGGTGTCTCCTCCGCTTTACATAAGAAGCACATGTGAGGTGAGAGAGCCATATACCTCCTTTGGTTCATATCTGCCGTATTAATCCGATAAAGCAGTGCAAACAAAACAAATCCCCGACTCTAGGTGGAGCAGGAGAGGATCACATAGACTGGGCAGAGAAGGAGACAGGGGCCCAATTATGTTACCACGGAACTGACTAAAAAGAACCAACACGAGAACATACCTTTCGCATCCGGCGACTAGATCCTCCTATTCGGCCACTCCTAAGACACGACTAACTCTTCGACGGACTCAAACAGAGAAGCCAACTCCCCCATCTCCACCTCCCTAACATTTCTACGGAGAGGGAGATTCCACACAAGGCCGGAATCCGACCAAAGAGGACCACACACTAACCATAGCAGACTGGAACTGGACTAATCTGAAAACTCTAAGAAAACGAATGTGAAAGGGAACCTCCCCAAGCCATACATCAAACCAGAAGAAACAAAAGACCCACACCCCACCATGTAACGAATCAAGGAAAAACATAAGGGGTATAGAAGCAAAACTACTTTCCACAGGCCAGCCGACAATACCCTTGCAGACAGATTTGGATCCCTCTCGTTCACCTGAATTCCATACTAGCTAACAATCACTTTCCACAAAAGATTATTCCGCTCATTGTTGAACCTCCAAAGCCATTTAACTAACAAAGCCTTGTTCCGGTTCACTGAGTTGCCCAGATTCAAACCACCTAGCTCTCTCGCCTTACAAACCTCCTCCCACTTAACCAAATGGTCCCTCCTTTTCCCATTTCCCTCCCATAAAAACCTCCGCTGAAGCCTTTCAATATGAGAAGCCACCCCTCAAACCACTGTGTTGCCCAGAGACATGTAGTACATGGGAAGATTAGCCATAACGGCCTGAATAAGAGTGATCCTACCACCCAAGGACAAGTAATTTCTCTTCCACCCGGCCAAGCGCTTCTCAATCCTCTCAATAACAATATCCCAAAAGCTCAATGATCTGGGATTACCCCCCAAAGGCAACCCCAGGTAGGACAAAGGCCATTTCCCCTCCCTACAACCTAACTCTGCGACACACTCAACCATCACCTCCTCCTCCACATGAATACCTGACATCGTATTCTTCTCCATATTTACCTTCATAGCCTTAACCCATCTAACCTGGTCACGGTCCACCTTAATGAACATAATCGTGTCATCGGCAAATTGGAGATGGGACACCTCGACCTCGTCCCTCTCAATCCGAAAACCTCTAACAATACCCCTCAGCTCAGCTATCCCCATAAACCAATTCAGAGCATCCCCAACCAGAGTAAAAAGGAGAGAGAGAGGATCTCCCTGTCTAATACCCCTAGAGGAAGGAAAGAACCCATGGATCGACCCATTCAACAAGAAGGAAAAACAAATGTTTCTGAGACACCCCGCAATCCATCTTTACCATCTCACCCCAAACCCTTTCCACGCCAAAATATGGTCCACCCGAGCCTCCTCACTCTAAACCTCTCCTCCACACACTCCGCCGCCACAAGAACACTATCAACAATCTGCCTACCCTTAATGAACACACTGTTGTGGGGAGACCAATGGGGGAAGCGCATTTCTCAACCGAATAGAAAGGACCTTGGCGATGATCTTATATAAACTGATGGTAAGACTAATAGGCCTAAAATCCTTAATATCATCTGCCCCAGGCTTCTTAGGGATAAGGACCAAAAAGGTAGCATTTGTCGCTTTATGAATAATCCCACTCTCAACTTAATCTCCTCCTCAAAAGCCATCTCTAACCAAAGGCTATTCTCCTCCTCCAAGCGTCCCTCACTCCTGCTCTTCAACACAAAATTAAACAACTTCTCTGACTTATATAACCGTGAATAGTAATCAGATAAAGCAGAAGCGATCTCCTCCTCATAATCCACTCTCTCCTCACCTACTCTCAAGGATAACATTTCATACCACCAAAGTAAGCCAAAACAGAAAAAGAACCAGAAGAACAGAAAAATCAGAAAACAGAACAAACGAAAAGTTACAATCCAGCCATAGACCCCCAACTTCAAGCTGAAAGAAGACCCGTCAGTAGAGCCAAAGCCCAAAAATTGATCAGCCGACAAGTCCTTGCACAAATCAGAAACAGAAGCCAAAAAAAAGATGGTCTGCTTAGTTTTCCTAATAATCTTCATGATATCCTTCTCCACACCGTCAAAAATCCGAGCATTTCTCTCCTTCCACAGTACCCAAGTGATTCCCGTTGGACATAGAAACCATCCAATACCTCTAGAATCATTCCACCTCCCGACAGAATACCAATCCTCCACCATAGCACCAAAACTGCTTGGAGCAACCCAAGGAACACCAAAGAAATGAACAAACCAATCCCACATTTGCCAAGAAACCAGGCAATGGAGAATCAAATGGTCCACCGATTCAGACTCCAACTTCCACATCACACACCTATTGACCATCATCCAACCCCTACTTACCAAATGATCCACCGTGAGAGCTTTATTAAGCGCAACCACCCACATAAAGAAACCCACCGTCAAAGGGATAAGGGGATTCCAAATCCATTTGTCCCAACCGAAACTAATGCCCAAACCACAAATGGAATTGTAAGAGGATATAACCGTGAAAAACCCCGACTTCTCGAGTCCCCAACTTCTACTATCACCACCCTCTCTCGGTCCCCATCCCTCAAGACATTGAAGGAGGGGCAGCACCGACTCCATCTCTCTATCATGGAATGCACTCCTTGGACAAAAACTCTAGTTAAACACTTCCCCATTCCTTAAGATTACGTCTTTCACCCAAGCAAACTTATTTCCTGCCACATTGTACACATCAGGGAATCTGTCCACAATAGGCCTATCCCCACACCACTTGTCTTTCCAAAAACGAACTCTACCCATGGTTTTACATTTCGCCGGCATGCTGGCGAAATGTCACTAATTTTCATTCTGCAACATGGTGAAATGTCACCGATATATTCAAATTTGGGCAAAAATTTGCCAGGCCTCCTCTGGCAAAATCACAGGCGAAATCGAAATTTAAAACCTTGACTCTATCACCTTCCCCCACAACAAAAGACACTCCAGCCCTAGAACTGCTCAACTCACCCACAATTGTCTTCCACAATCCCACCTCATGCGGTCCCCTAACAAGATCAGATTCCCAATCACCATCCAAGCTCCCTTATTTCTCAGCAATCATCTTCCTCCACCAACTATCCCTTTCCACCCGAAATCTCTATAACCATTTGCCCAACAAGGCCCTATTGAAGTCCACAATGGACTTAATCCCCAAACCCCCCTCATTTCTCAGTCTACAAACGACATTCCAGTCCACCAAGTGCAGTTTGTGGACACCAACTCCATCACCCCAAAGAAATTTCCTTCGAATTTGTTCTAACTTAAAAGCTACTGATTTAGGAATCCGAAGAACATGCAAAAGATAAGTGGGCAAATTTGCTAAAGTATTTTTAATAAGGGTCAATCTGCCCCCTTTGGATAGACAAACCCCCTTCCACCCCACCTCTCCATTTGTTCAACAAGAGGATTCCACACACTCTTCCTCTTGAAAGAGGCACCCAAAGGAATACCAAGATAATTTGTCGGCCAAGAGCCCACTTGACAATCCAAGATTGAGCTCAGATTCTCAATATTGGTTGCCCCACCCACCCCAAACATCACACTCTTGCTCAAATTAACCTTTAACCCTAACACTGCTTCAAAACAAAGGAGCATACAGCGCAGCCAAAACACTTGGTTAGCAGAATTCCCACAGAACAGCAAGACATCATCCGCAAACTGCAAAAGAGTGACCTTCGACCCTGCATTCCCCATATCAAACCCTTCAAGAATGTTGCTGTCCACCCCTCTTTCCACCATTAAACTAAAAGCTTCAGCAACTAGGATGAATAAGTATGGCGATAACGGATCTCCTTGCCTCAATCCATGGGAGGGAGTAAAAAAATCAGAGGCCAATCCATTCACAAGGATAGAGGTAGAAACCGATGAAATGCAGTTTTTGATCCAAGCCCTCCATCTCACACCAAACCCCATCCTCCTCATCACATACATAAGGAACTCCCAATTGACGCAATCATAAGCCTTCTCCATGTCGAGTTTGCACACTAAACCCTCATTGCCTTGCTTTAACTTTAAATCTAGGCATTCATTGGCAATCAAAATGCCATCGATATTTGTCTCTTCTTTATAAAAGCCGATTGAGTCTTTGATATCACCGTGGATAGTACCCCCTTCAATCTATTAGCCAGAATTTTTGAGACAATTTTATAGAAACTACTAATCAGACTAATTGGCCGAAACATCTCAAGGGGCGAGTTTCCCTCCTTCGGAATCAATGAAATAAAAGTGGCTCCCATCCCTCTACCAAGAAAACCATTCTTCCAAAACTCCCCAATAGCCACAATCAGATCCCCTTTAATTATGTGCCAACACCTCTTATAAATAGTAAATCCGTCAGGGCCTGATGCTTTGTCCCCCTCAAAAGCATCAATCGCACCCTTAATTTCCACTTCCGAAAACTCCTTTTCCAGCATGGAGCTCTCCTCCTCCGATATCATAGCAAAAGATAATCCATCCACCTTTGGTCTATAGTGGGCTGGTTCAGAAAACAGCCCGCATAAAACTTCACTATCTCCTATTTAATAACCTTTTCATCCTCAATCAGTCTCCCTTCCACCTCCAATTTACCAATGTGGTTTCTCCTATTGCAGGCACATGCAACATTGTGAAAAATTTTAGTGTTTTTATCACCGTTCTTAAGCCAAAAAGCCCTAGACTTTTGGCGCCAACAGATCTCTTCAAGCTTAGCGGTTTTTTCAGTTCAATTTTGAGGCATTCCTTCTCACTCCACTCATGATTGGAGAGTCCACTACACTCCTCTTTTGCATCTAAAACCTTGATGGCCTTAAGAATTCCTTCCATCTTCTCATTAACCCTCCCGAACACCTCCTTATTCCACTTCTTAACTTCCACCTTTAGAGGTTTGAGATTTCTTCCAAAAGATTGTATTGGGGACCCCACGTCCTTGAAACTATTCCACCACTCCTCCACACAAGGAACAAATCTTTGGTCCGCCAACTACATGTTTTCAAATCCGAACGGAGCCGAATTTGACCACGGTGTAGAGCATTCCAGCAAAATTGGAGAGTGGTCAGAGATTACTGTAGGAAGAAACTTAGAACGGTTCGAATAAAAATTATCCATCCATCCACTGAAATCAGAAATCCGTCAAGCTTAGACATAGAAGGACTGATACACCAAGTGAAGTCCCCACCACATTGGTTAACTTCCACCAACTCTCTATCACTGATAAAGCCTAAGAAGCTGCTCATCCATTTTGAAATTCTTGAGCATCCCTTTCTTTCCCCACTAAATCTCACCACATTGAAGTCACCTCCCACACACCACGGAATACTCCACTTCTTCCTAACTGCATTTAGCTCTTCCCACATCATCAAGGACAATGCACCTTCTTTCAGTCCATAACATTAGACAAAAGCCACAGCTCGTTTTTATCTTTCAATCCGAAAACTCCTGATAACGAAAAATTCCCTTTAAAGGACCAAACCAACTCAAAAGCCTTATTCCTCCAACCAATTGCCACCCGATGCTCCCGACGTCTGTTTTGCAGTCCATTCGGTCCCAATGTCATCCCACACCTCAGTAAGCAACTTGTTCTCATCTTTTCCCAGCTTCGTCTCCTAGAGAAACACCATATCAAACTTCCACAGAGAAAGTAGCCTTTTCATTGTCATCCTCTTGTCCAACCCGTGTAACCCTCTCACATTCCATGATAGAATTTTTAGCTTCATTAAATCACTGTTGACCCCAACACCCGCCCTTTCCAATCCACTCCTAGGACTGACTGAAGATATGTTATCATTCATACCCACTTCAATGTCAAGAGCTCCATCACTACCTTTTTATTCGATTCACCTTCCAACATCCTTTGTTTCTCACTAACCACGAACAAAGCTAACGCCTCCTCCTTGAACCCTTCACAAGACACCCCACTGAATCTTTGAACTTCATAATTTTCTCCATACACCAATCAGACATGAGAATTTTTCCTTCGCTTAGGGGTCACCCACCCCAAATCCACCTCGGCCTCCTTTCCACCATCCACTTCACTGGCATTTGGAAGAACCATCCCCAATGGTTCTGCTTCAATCACTCCCTCACTTGGAAAACCGCCCAACTCTCCCACATTTCACGGAGCCTTGCTTATCCCTGCGCCAGGATTCGGACCATCGACTTCAATCAGACCACCCCCCTATGTCTTTGTGTTTAGCACAGCAACACCCACGCTTCTATTCCCCCACTTACCACCTCCGCCTCCCACCCCCTGATTATTCAACCCCAAAGAAAGAGGAGTACGGAAGTTTAAGATCAGACAGTTCGGAGAGAAGCACATACCTTTGATTTCGCCATCCATACCTGCTGAACTCTCCTGCTCGAACTTCCTTTCCTCTTCGACAACCTTCAACGACCCCTCCTCGTCCGCCGCCTTATCCAACAGATCATACGACACCTCCTCCAACACCAGCAAATGAGAATCATCAGGAAACAGCTTCGAGAGAGGAGAGGGAACGCATTCCCACATTGGGTCAAAACCCCCCGACCCACTGGGGATCTCAGAAGAGCTCCCTCGACCCACCTCCAACTCGAGCCAAGAGCAGAGAAAATCATCGCCAAGCCCTACCCCTTCCTTTAAAAGCTTCTAGATCGAGCTGACCTCCCTACCTTCTTCAAATTTACGAGATGGGCTTCCTTTAAATAAAGGTCGACCCAACAACCCTAAGACAACCGAACTGGACTCGTCGGGGCCCAATTGGCCCAGATCCCTCTCCTTAAATTTAAGAGCCTACTGGTCCTTCATCCTCATGGAAACCTCCTCACCAAACACACTAACAGGCTCCTTGTGGGCCACACCACCGCCGGTAGCCTGCCTCCAGGCCCACTCAGAAATCTTCCCTTTAGTACCCTTATCGTTATCAATTCCACCGCTGCCCTTAGAAATTTGAAATTTGAATTTCCCCCCACACACCTAACCCGATTCAAACCTGACCCAATGTTTCTCCGATCTAAATCCATCATCTTCAACCTCCGGACATGGAAACTGACTTATTAAAAGACAACTGGGAAACTCCCAAATCCCTAAATCTCCATGCTTTTCTTTCCCAGCTCCGAACTTCCTTCACCCTGGGTGGTTCACCCTCAAACCACCCCACGAGTTAACGATTGAGAAATGTTTTACCCTTTGCTGCCACATGGGAAGGCACGAAACTCCTGAAATGGTTGGCAGCCACACTCCGCCGGAGTTAACTGCAACAGCAACAGTTAACTCCCCTAAATTAAGGGAACAGTGCATCTGACTCAGACCCGCCTCCATTCTCCCTACCAAAAGTACCATTCTAGTATCAGAAGCAAGGTTGCTCCCCCCACCATCGACCACGCTATTGATCTCTTCTCCCGCGTATCCAGCGTATCGGAGACACTCCGCAAGATTTGCCGGTCATTACCCTGAACAAGATTCAACCCCATCCTCCGAAGTAACGTACTTAACAGGTTTCCCCACCCGTCCCCATCTCTTCCATCTGGAAAGATCAGAGCCCTAGCTCCTTTGCGCAAAGGGAACTCATAGAGTTTCAAAAAACATCTATGAGTGTTAGGTTTAGTTTCTGCCATTAATACCCTCCCCTTACATCTGATTTAATCCACCTTCCCAGCACCAGCCTTCTTCTCCACCAGTTTCTGCACCAGTGACACCAGCCATTTTATCTCATTCTCAACGAGCACCATCACAGCTCTACCCCAGCTCCCTCATTCAACCACTCGCAGCTGAAACTCTCCCTGCATCTTCCAAAATTAAAACTCCAACATTTTCCTGTCGATACGCACCATACTTTTTCTCCATCGAACTGACTTTGCCGACTCAGCCCCCCCACCGTCACCACAGCACCATCGATGGGGCATGTTTTCCCAATTTTTTCTCTCTAAACAGGTAGGAGCACCTTGGGAAGCTGTGGGAGAGCCAAATTATGCAAAATTCATAAACGACATGATCTATTATGTTATTGGTTGTACCCTTAAATTCATAAATAGATGTACCTCACACGATTCATGCTGCGTGTGTGCGTGATGATTTTTTGGCAACTTACATTATTTTTCTTTTTTCAATTTTCAGTTCGGTTTCAAAAGATTCCACCCAAAACATTTTGGTTTTGCTAGGGTGAGAAACCAAGATCGGAAACAAGAGTTGGACTATAGGAGGATGAAAGGCATCAATTTACATGATTACCTCAGCTTTATTATTATCTTTCATGGGGTTGTGAACATAGAAACTTTCTCCATTTGCCAAAATTTAGTACAATTTGATATCAGTTAATATCTCTGCAGATAATAGAAGAAAGGTAAACCACTGACCTGACAAATGGCCCATTCTGACACATCAAATATCTTGCTCTCAGCACATACAAAAGCACACGGTATTTCCACCTGAAAGGCAAGAAAGAAAAGCATTCTAAGCCAAGAATATATTATTTGTTGCAGCTTGTTTGAAAGTGGTTCACTATTTTTTGGCAACTGAAATACTATTTTTTAATCTATTATTGATGCAGAAGAAAAACAAATTAAATCGATTAAACTTAGATAACAAAGCTGCTATTGGGTCTCTGAGAGTGGTAATATCAGTTGGTATTTAAACAGCAAAAAGTAGGTATACAAAACCCACTAAATCAGCAGTTGGACCAACATAAGGTTCACGATAACCATCATCTCAATGAAGATTCTATCGTAAATTTTAGAATTATGATTCAACTACAGAAAATGAACATCAGAGAATAAATGCCCTTTTGGCAGGAAATTTACCTTTGGACACCTTGTAAAATCCTGTGGGCATCCATATTCGACCCATCCATCTCCATCCTTCGCTGGATGACATTGATTGCAATCCTGATTGCAAAATCACATTCTTATATCTATGTAAAAGAGCTCTAAGCACATACAACAGTAAGAAATTAACAAAAAAAAAATGAGAAGCCTAACCTGACACCACCTGGCCTTGGCCTTGGATCTATTGGTGCATATCCATATATGTGAATTGCCACACTTCGTGCAATGTATACGCCTGGACTCTTCAGACCGATAATCTGGACTACCCTGTTGATCATAAGAAATATAATCATGCAATTACTTCCACTCTAGGCCATCACTAAGTAGGTTTACTTTGACTCAACTACTCCTATTAACCATGCATCCTTATAATGCTTTGAAAAGCAAAGATATGTTCACAGGGCTACAGATGTTGACCCACACTTGCCGCCATCACTAAGTAGGTTTGCTTTGACTCAACTAGTGCTATTAACCATGCATGCTCATAATGCTTCGAAAAGCAAAGATATGTACATAGGGCTACAGGTGTTGACCCACGTTTGCCTACCATGGCACTTGTAGTTTTCTTATCCTTTGCCTTCATGTTGATATATGCAAGAAGAAGAAAAGTAAAATTTCAAAAAGACTCCAAAAAAAAAAAAACTCTCAAATCCTACACAAGGCATTGATATTAATCGCAGAAGTCATTCATTCAGTCAAGAGGATCAGGTACACAGATCATTGGCAAATAGACAGCCATAACTATCAAAAAAATTCCACAAGGTAGAGAATAACAATCAGGAATTTTAAGTAAACAAATGATTTACAATATCAAGATGGTTCAGCATGCGTTATCTAGCTTATGTTTTTCCTTTTTTTTAATACAACATATGATTTCCATTGTTGGAGAAATACGAGTGTATAAAATCGTCAAACAAACCCTATGTCTATGTTACCAAACAAAACCACATAAGGATACCTGTTGTGAAGTACCATTGGGTTTTTGGCAGACACTCCTGGATTCTTCCTTCCTCAATTGCTCATCATAGTCTTTCCTCTTTGTAGAATCTGAAAGAACCTGAAGATCTACCACCATTACAAATTGCACAGTTGTGCACACCAAAAGTTTCTTAAAGTTGGATAACTAACACTTCAGGATACATGAAGAAAATAAAGACAACATGATGTTCTAAATAAGTAGGTTTATACAACTCTCTTCAATATCTACAAACTTACCTCATATGCACACTGAAGTTTTTTGAATGATTCACTTGCTAGAGGACTTCCCATGTTTTTATCAGGATGCACAAGCATGGCCTATGAAGATAAAAGAGGAAAAAATAAGCACGTTGAATATTATTAGTATATAAAACGATTAATAAATAAAATAGGCAGCCCACACAAGAATTGGACTGTGGTGTGTATGAACTAAGGATATCTCACATGCCAACACAGAGCCAAATGTAATCATGTAATGAATAAGTGTCAGCATCAGCCTGAATTCGACCATGTCATGTTATTTGGGTTATGATCATCTAGTCCTTTTATTTTATTTTTGGTGCTGTAGAACTAAAAGATGAAGACACAGGCGTGGATACAAAAGCAAATTGGCATACCTTCCTTCTGTATTCCCTTTTCAATACTGTAACATCAATGTTCTTGAGACGAGGAACTCCCAAAGCGTCATAATGGTTCATACTATCTAATATCCTCTTCATCTCGTTCGAGGAATTTGGTTCTTCTCTGACCACACGGGAAGTGGAACTCTCTTTCTGGATGCTCACAGAGGTTGCAGTAGCAGAAGTTTTGCTTGATGATTTACAAGAGTTCAAATTTTCAGCTTCGCCAGTAGGAACTGAATATTCACATTCTCCTGAGAATTCATCTTCAGTAACTGGTTCTGAGTCCTTGTTCTCTTCAAAGTGTGTGCTTTCACTCAAATTATCACAACCTTGTAGCAAGTGATTCAAGAGGTCATTCGAAATGAAGGCAAGGTTTAACGAGAGAATAATGCCAAACCACCCGACCCGAACTTGAACACAATATATGGCATATGCAGTTGCCATCAAGACCACCAGCCGAGCAGGATTTAGAGAGAATAAATAACCTGTGTTTAGAGGCAGAGAATTTGTATATCTCAAATATGTAGATAAAAGCAGCATTATAGGGAAATATTAAAGGTCTTCTAATTATGCTTTTCTTAGGCCAAGCAAGGTTTTGATTATTGGCTAAAAGAGATATGATCAGCTGAGACCTCAGTTTTGAAGGTGGCCGATATGAACCCATTGATAAAGGTATCGACCAATACTAGTTAAAATGCCTCAATTTTCTAATGGTTTCAGCCAATATCCAATATGTAGCGACTCGTATTGGTTTTGGAGGGGACCAATACCCAATCCAGTACAATAATTTAAACCTTAAGGCCATGGCATAAAAAGTTACAGATGGTGATAATTAACTAAAATGTGCAGATCAGGATTTGTTTCTCCAGCACATCAAAATCAGCGTGTGTTATTATAAAGTGACCTCTTGCAAAAAATGCCAACAAGAACAGTACCATTAAGTTTTTTCTTAAGAGATGGTGCATTAAAACTAAAAATAACACAGCCTGCAAGGAACTGCCCCAATTTAGTCATTACGAAAAAATGGCTAAGATCCCAGAAATTTATCAAAACACACCAAACGGGTATTGGTGTGCTGATCAGCCCTCCTAAGAATAATGCCATCAATTTAAATTGAATTGAAAAAAATTAGGTAGAGTCCTGGCTGAAAATTTCAATACATTTTCATTTGAATTTTCAAACATTGCCATTTCAGCAACCTCCTTATCTTTTTTTTTAATATAACTCCTTTACAAGTGGTAAGAGAAACAGTTCTAACAATTTCCACTTCAAACTATTGAAACTCTCAATTCTTATATCGGAAATATTGAACTGTCGACATGATAGAGAAATCAACCCAACTGGAATCACAAAACAAAACCTCTTCAAATCTTAGATTGAGAAACCAGAAATTTGCATGAAAACTCAAATCAAAAGGAGATAAAATCCTACTTCACAGTTCTATCGAATTTCAAATACTTATTTTCATTTTGATATTATTTCTTTTGCTGAAAATTTAGAAAAGATCTAGTGCACTGTAAGTTCATAAACTGTTGTCATATACTTGAACCTACATTGCATTTGAGGGAGATTAAGGTTTTGAATTTCGAATTTTGCCAACCATTTCGCCAGAGGAGCCTGGCAAAATTTTGCCAGTTTGGGGAAAAATTGGGGAAATTAGAATTTCCACTTAAAACTTCTAGGGGTTTAATTGAGAGTAAAAGACACCTAAAAAACTCTACATATAAAAAATGCATATATATAGTCATTCAAACATTGTACGGCTGTATAGTGTGTAGGGGAAATATAAAGAAATTATGCTTGAATGATTGAATTGTAATGTGAAATTTTATAGAGATCTAAACAAGAGATAATGACATGGAAATAACCCAAAATATGACAAAATGGATGTATATTGCATATACCTAGGCTAATATGACTAAATACCATCAATTTAGGAGAAAGAGATACAAAATTAAAATGAAAACAGAAGTCAAATAACTCCATAAAAACATAAAAATGTCCAGCAGAACCCAACTATCCAAATACAAAAATACATCACATCCACAAAGATAACTAATTCTTAATATTTTTACTTTTTTATTTTTAAGCTAAGAAATGATTAAACAATTAATTAATAGTCAATTAATTGGATGAGTAATGGGCCATTATCCCTTTTTGACATTCTTCTATCATTAAAACTTTTTGATAGTTTTTTAATAGTTTCATTGTTATTTAAATTAGAAAATTAGTATATAGTTAATTAATGACCAACGACTTTGATAAGTAATGGGCCATTGACCTTTTCTAATATTTTGATTTTTAACTAATTTTTGAAAATTTTAATGAGTTTTAAGTATTTTTTGATACTTTTTATTATTTAAATTAAGAAATGATTTTACAATTAATTAATTACCAATTACTTTAATGTGTAACTGGCCAAATTAATTGAGTTCTCTTTATTAAATTTTCTAATTAGATTTACATTCTTTACTCATAGCATATTGATTTTTTTTATAATTATTCATATTTTAAATTAATATTTCAAACTAAATAATTAAATAAATAATACTTTTTGCCAAAAAAATAAAGTAACGATGCCCATCAATTAAACGGGTATAGTTATATAACATGTATTAATGTCACATGATTTGGATAGGTTTGAGGTTAAAATAGTAAAAATAAGGTTCTGTAGGGTGTTTAGACTTGAACAAGGGAAGAAAATGGAGAAGTAAAAAAAATGTCGTTGCAATATGATGATATTTCTCTCGAAATATCCTTTTATGGGTGAAATTTAGTAAAGCTCGCAAAACTTCCACCTTGCAATTGACATTTTGGTGACATGAAGCGAAATTTCACGAAATGTCAACAAAATTTCGGTAACATGGCAGAGAAAAGGGAAATTAACGATTCCCCTTAATTTTTCATGCCAGAGGCCATGGAAATGGTGAAATTTTGGTGGCATGTCCCGCCATGCCATCGAACTTTAAAGCATTGAGATCCATGGATCTTTCGGTAACTATTTTGAAGAAATATTTTATCCATCTGCTTCAAGGGAATATTTGATAAAAATATTATTAATGCAAAAGAAAGTAAGCTCAATATACAAGAAATGCAAGCATAAGTTGGCAACCATGTAAGAAGTTAGCCAAAGCTATAAATCATTATATAAGTTAGAACCTAGATTGTTAGGAAAAGATGAAAAAAATTTCCATGTGTTTAGATGACCAACAAAAGAAGATCATTCCTCCCTAATCCCCTTTTTAAGAAAATAACAGATTCCTTTTCTTCCATAGCCTAACGAATTGCACAATCCCAACAGCTCCAAAGTAGAATCACCTTTACATCCCTTGACTCTCAACTGCTAAAAGCAAACAAAAAGCCATGACATAATCCAAGCGAGTGCCAAGTACAAAGTACACCTAAACTCTAAAGTCTCGAGCGAATAGGAAATGCAACAAAAGATGGCATACCGATTTTTTCTTCTATTTACACAAGACATAGCACTTAAAAACTGTCCAGTTCCTCAAGATCAAAATGGTCCATGAGGAATTATAAGGGATGCTGATCACATGGGGGAAGAGGGAAGGCAACCTTAGAGGAGAATGATGCGCTTTAGAAAAATGAAGGCACAAAAAAGACTCCTTTAGCATTCCAGACCCACCTCCTACTGCATCACAACCACTTGGGGGATACGAATTAAAAACTTCCAGCATAACTGCCATAAGACTAACCTCTTAACCAAACAGATCTCTCCTCCAACGAAGCCTGGTATTTTAACTACTAATTTAGAAGGGGGAACAAATCTAAGTACCGAACCACATAGATTGGTTTTCCTTCACTTAAGTTTCTGCTCTACTGCTGATTCTACATTTTTGAAGGTGTTGATTCCTTCAACTCAACTAACTGATAGTTCCTGGTAGAACCTAGTAGTTGATTCCTACATTTACCCCTTCTATCCTCTCTATCTCTTCGCTGTTTTTTATTTTTCTTTCAATCTTCTTAAAACTTCTGTCTACACCGATGTACACCCTAATATTCATAAGTCAGACCTCTTTATCTTTTTTTCCTTGTGGAAGTGAATCAAGTATTGCTTTTCCATGGCTTCAAGCTGCTGACTCCAGATTTTGAAGATGTTGATTCGTAGTTGAAAGAATCCTAGTAAAACCTTGGTGTTGGTTCCCAAGTCCCCCCTTCTATCCTCTATATCTCTATACTGTCTTCAAAATTTCCCTTCCAACTATTTCTTAAATCTATCTACACCAATTTCTAAGCCTAATCTTCATAGCAACTCCACCTGTAGCCCCTTTTTTTCTCATCTTGTCCTTTGGCCCTACACCTACACTTGGAAACATACATACTACATGTTTTAGCACTTCTCTCCCACTTCTCTTCCGAGTCTATAACTACAGATTTACATTCCAATAGCCATCCAACACCAGGGACCCTCCACTTAGTGGATACCATGTCAAAGATATATTAAGAGGGTGGGTTAACAGGGTGAGCAAGCAAGTCAGCTAGTGAACACACACAAGAGAGAGAGAGAGAGAGAGAGAGAGAGAGAGAGTTGACAATATCATCACAAACATTAGACCGAGAGAGTTGACAATATCATCACAAACATTAGACCGATTACTTCCTAAGGTTAAAAGGAAAATTGCATTCTGCCGATGTATAAAATGACAATAATCATCTTTCATTGACTCTTTTGGCAACTAAGAACCACCAACTGGTGAGCCCGAACACCTACATGTGTACATGTCTCTATGCCTTCCAAATCATCCTCAGAACCTAATACATTAACACATATAGGTTGACAAAATAAAGAAAGGATAGTGAAAGAAAAGTGACCTTGGAGGAAAAAAGTGCCAAGTTTTCTTTCACTAGATTTGCTGAAAATAAAGCACTGCGTTGCACCAAAAGAGGCCATAAAAGAAATGACATTGAACTCTACATGTTCCCTAAATGATGCAAGGATGATCTATCTGTAGCATTCAGCATACATACCACAATTAGAGAGGTGGGATTCACAAATTTGTAAACCATTTAATCCAAAGACAAAGAAGAAATAAGCTTCACAGATTATCCATTAAATTTACCACTTTCCCATTGACAAGAAAGAAATTGGCAAATGGCCCAGAATGAATGGTAACAAACATCTGATCAATTTTTTTTTCCCTTTTGTCTTTAATGAAGGAGGTACAAGAAAGTTGATAGATGGGAGACAAAATGGTGTCACACCCCTGCATGTTTTCCACATGATCATTTATGCTTTTGGGGCAGTCATAGTAATCCCAATGGAGGTCACATTTCCAAAATATGAGAAAGCGAAAAATGCAAGGGAGGATCTGAAGATGAATGCACATATGGGAAATTTTCATGTTCTCTTACGTATAGAGTACAAACCGTGGAGAAAAAGTATGGCATACCTCCAACTATAAACAATGGGCCTGTTATCCAAAAATTAGCATACATCCAAAGAATCAAAATAGCGAACAACCCAACAATAAAAAGTCCAGGGGTATAACCCAAGTAATGAACAGCAGCACCAGCAACTCCCTGAAACAATGCATCCAACTATCAGTAGTATTATTCACAAATTTATGTCATCAACAGAAATAGCCAATTAAGCATATCAATGGCTCACTGCTTTTAGTACACATCTTTTACTAATAAGATATTTTATTTACATAATGATACTGATGAGTTGATAGTCATGTATACACTAAGTAGAAGATTGAAACAAAGCCCCGCATAGAGGAACCAGAAATTATGCTAAGCAGAAACAAAATTCAAATATTGATCTACAAATTCAAACAGTACAATTCGCAAATTTATTTCAAAAACAGCATTACGCAATTAAATAACTGATGGCCGACTACATTTACTACACATCTTTTACTAATAACAAATTTATTCACAAATATAATGAGTTGTCCTATCTAGAAGTAGAAAATTCGAATAAAGACATGCACAGAGAAACCAGAAGACATGCTACGCAGAAACAAAGTTCAATCTTTATTACGGACAGTATCAACCAGGCTTATGGTAACTATGTGCAATCCTCCTGTTTGAGACATCACCTGTTAATGACAGTTGTATACTCTCTTTATCCATTTCCTTTATTGTCAGTGGATTATATTAAGGAACAAGGACAATTAAGTTCAAGTGGAAACAATCAGGAAAAACAAAAAATGAAGGTCTTATACTATTAGATAGCTGAGGGAGAGATCTCGAATGAACGTCGAGAGCCAGGCCTTTTAAACCAATTAGATAAGCCCCATGAGTCATTGAGTGGCTTTCAAATGTCAACTATTAAAGATAAAGAGAGCTCCACCAACATAATATACAGGTACTTTAGTTGGCTTGGCTCCCATTGTACATTCAAGATGTGATGTTGACCCCACTGAAACTAATATGAATTGGCCGATACACTGAAAAATCAGCTGAAGTATAGTTCAAGATTTCAGATCGGGCTTTGCCAAAACTGAATTTCTGTTGACCAACATGCTTCAATTTTGGCCGAAATAGGAAACCTCGCGGCTAAGAGTCTACAGATCAAATTATCTTTAGTTGGAGGTTTTTCAATCTCACCAGAAGCCCCACAAGATGACAAGACAATGACTAAAAAAGTAACAATTAGGCTAACCACCGACTGGATGAGATTCATGGGTCATGAGTAAAACTTCAGTCCCTGCAATAAAGCAGATGAATCACTACCTGTATCTATATGAGTACCACAACCCTCCTAAAACCTTCAAACTGAGGACTTGTATGTTCATTATCAATAATCAGTAAAACCAAGAACTGATGGTGATGATGACATGCTCCAAATAGGGCTCACTAAGTGATGAGATAGGAGAAGGATGACTAAATTTCAGCTATCACTACCAACACCGAAAGTATCGTCTAGATTCTAGAATTAACTATATTCCACCATTCTCACATCTAAAGAATCTTTGTCTTAAAAATCAACTACAAAACCAAAACCCATACCAACCAATAGGGAACCCATTACAAACAGTCGCACACTGAAAGCAAATTAGTCAAAATGGAAAAAACTAGTGAAAAAAGAAAAGAAAACATAAAATCATTAGGAGTTGACCACTACAATATTGAGATTATTCAACAAAAATGATAAGATTGGGAAACAAACATATATGGCTTAGTTGCACTTTCCAAGAAGCATAATCACAATTACTTCAATAATACCCTCAAAAGTTCTATCCTGTTCCTCCATTTTGGAAACTGAACTGAAATATTTCTCTTTTCTATCACCCAGAAATCATGTTTCAAGTTTCAAATATGTTTACATGCAGGCTGCAGCTATGACAATGTCATCATTGTGCCATCTTAGTTCAGAATGCCACATTGTCTTCTTTCCCTTTCTCCAAACAATATTATTTCAGTAATCTGCAGATCCACTCCCACTAAAACTTTGCCAATGGACGTAAGGGATCTATGGGAAACCAATTTCAAGGTGCAGGAAGAAGGTTTAGATCAATTTCTAGACAAACTCTTGCAAACCTGCACAGGTTTGACTAGATCTGACATGATTTTAAACCCAAATGAACTATAAAATTAGTTTAGAATACTCCTTTGACCTGAGGATTTATTTAAGCAAGAAGCCTACCTAAAGCTCTCAGGCTTACAGCAGTCACAGTTTCCCTTCACATGGCCCTGGGAGCAGGTTTGAGCCTGCTTCTTGTGTTGCCTAAAAGGCCTATGGGAACCAAGGTTGCATTATAATTATTAAAATATCCCTGATATTGGATAAGTACCTGACCATTATTTCTGAGGGACCAAGTTTCAAAAGCCTGACATGGGACAAACAACAGAAACTTGACAGTTCAATGCTTCACACAACTGCAACACTATATTTCCTATTGCTATCATTGTCCTTCCAAGTTCTCACCTTCCTTTTTTTTTTCTCCTTGTCCTTTTTGATATACAACAGTAAATGTATTGCCAATGGAAGGTACTGAGAAGGTATATCCCCATTAGCCAAACAATAATGAGAAACAAAATACAGAACAAAAAAGTAACACATCAGATGAAAAAAGAGAAAAATCAGCCAAAAAATAGCATGAGAAAATAAAATTAATAATTAAAAAAAAATTGCCTTTTTTTTTCTTCCATGTTTTGCAGCATAGATTAGCCTAAGGCCCCAGTTCAAAGGTTGCTTCTTTTATTTCAATTTAACATCACAATTGGCTCAGTTTATGCCACTTGGTAACACTTAATACTTTAGCATAGACTTGAGCATCTTTTTGTCAATTGTTTGTTGATTTTCACTCGTTGGTTAACCACCACCCCTTACCAGTTTCTTTAAATAATTTCAACCTAATGTGCTTCCCATGTCGAGACTCTAACCATAATGGTGTCAAATTTTTTATTCTTTTCCAAAGTAGATTAGCTTAATAAAATCCTGTAGAGTGCCAATGACCTTGTCACCAGAAAGTCCAACACATAAACAGCTCCAGATAGATGATTATCTTTACCTAACAGTGCTTCCTATTCCAAACTGATCTGCAAAATTTTTCGGAGTTTTCTTGTGTTCATGTACGAAGGGGAACTCCAACGGACAGCAAGGGTCTAGATAATCATGTCACACATCTAAATAAACCACATAAGTTTCTGATATCCTGAAACTGTAGCATGAATTTATTTCAGACTTCTCTCAATCTTGTTTAAGAAAGTTTGGCAGGAAGCCCCAACAGATTGCAAGGGCAAAGACAACCGCATCATAGATCCTACATAAACCATGAAGTTACTGATTTCCGAGGATATCAGAATGTGAACAAGAGTTGGTAAAGACAATTCAGGAAATTAGATTTTGACATGCACGGTTGTGTCGTGACAGTGTTCACCAGCAAGGACTGTTCCATGGCCATCAAATCATTTCCTGACTTAGGCCCAGCCTTGGAGGAATGACACTCAATAGTAATCATCGCAAATATAAAGTAGTTCCCAAAGGTCATCATGATGAAATTCCTAACCTTCTCCCTAGCAAACTGTGTTATCTCCACCCTGTATTAATGAGAAGAGAAGCTTTGCAAAGGTTATGATAATATCAAATGGCCAGATGCCAGAGTTATGCAACCTCGTTGAAGGAGGTTAGAATGCATCTCTATGCAACGTGGATCTCAGTAACTATGGGCAAAGAAGGTGTATCGCAGTGGGTATGGTGGTCAGAAACTGAAGTATCAGTGATTCCTCTTAAATGTTTCTATCAAAATCTAAAGCATCACATGTATTGGAACCCAGAGGAAGTTTTGTAGGCTCTTACTTTCTTACTCGTACATGTAAGGCTCAATAGAAGGTTGTGACTCTAGTAATTCTTGGAGCCTATATTACATGGACTCAAATACAGGTGTTAGGTGCAGGTATGTATCTAAGAGTTGGATCCTTCTAAATCCCATATCATAGAATCTATGGACTTGGCTAAGAAAGGTCCACCTGTCAGTTAAAGTACATAGAGATATCATTCACTAAATAAAATAAAATACAATAAAATTAGTTTTTCACATAACAAAACCAGAGATAAAATAAACTTTAAATAATATGAATGGCCAAATGTAGTATTCTGCTAAAACTAAGGGTTTTCTCTGGACTGTGGCTCTTCAAAAGGCCAATAATAACAATAATTTCCAAAAGAGAAGGAAATACATGGCATTGTCTTCTGACATGAGTATTATGTGCTTACATCAGGAATGATCGGTTCATAACTTGTTCCTATATTGGAGCAGTTTCCTGCACACTGTAAATGGTTAGACAGTTGTGAGTTTCCCTGGAATGGGGCCAAGAGGAAGAGTGATTTAATGCTCGTCCATGCCATCTCTTGATACATTTTTGGGAGGAAGAGGGATAGAAGAATTTTTGGGGATTCCTGCTCCAGTGCTTCTATTATAGAGGGAGCTATGGTAGTGGTGGCCCATGAAGCATTGGTCACAGTATTTTAGAGGTGTAGTGATGTGACATTTTAAGAAAATACAACAGATTTATTTGTTCCTCGTTTCAGATGGAGTGTCTTCAAGATATGGCAACCCCAAAGGATCAGAAAGGTCAAATTGAATTTTGTTGGATATTCCTTAGGAAACTCAAGACTTCAGAGATTGGTAGCGTGTTCAGAACAGTGTTCTAAAAGGCATACAAGGCTTACGCCTCAAGGCTTGCTTCAAGCAAGACACAAGAAAGGTGTCTCAAGGCGAGAGGCTTAAAAATTAAAAAGCTTATGATGCTCATCTAAGGCTGTCCCATGATGTTTACACCTGCAAGTGTGATGCTTACACGAGGTTCAAGCATCGTGTCTTGAGATTGTCTTATGTTTCAAGGACAATATCTCATATTATAAGTAAAGTTACCTTCACAAAAATGGACACAAAATTCATTTTTAATTTAATTTTTTAAATTAAAACCTCATAACTAAGTTCAGTGAACTTATTGTTCTCAAAATATTTTTAGGCTTGTATATGTTCAAGGGATTTGAGGACTAATTTGCAACATCCTTTTCATGACTCCTTTCCGTATTAATATTTTTATTATTTATATTGATGTGTTGTATATTTTATCTTTATTTAGTCATTTTAAATGAATACCTATGAAGCTTATGCCTCACGCCTTGGTCATATAAAATGCTCACTTCACGCCTTATCCTTTAAAAACATTTGTTCACAGATCAGGTAGCCCAGATCATCCATCTTTTTTTTTGGTCTGATTGGAAAGGATGATAGAATCAAAGCATTCATAATGGCAGCGAGGGTATAGGAAACGAGAAGACTGGAACTAACCTCTCTAGTTCCATAACAGTCACTTGGATGGCCAAGCTACATACATGCTCTTGGAGTATGGCTCATAGAGTTACATCTCGTTCAATCAGCCAATAGCGTGGCTGACTGGTTGGCTAAGAGCAACATCTCCAGAGGACACATGTTGAGGAGATTACGTATGGGGAGATGATGTATGAGCTGACTTAGTAGGTTCGAGTTTTGTTGTTAGAATAGTTATCTTATGATTTTCTGTACCTTGTTGTAGTTTCTCTTGGCAGGGTAGGGCTGGTACCTAGCCATTTACTGCTTTTTATTCTATTCTTTCCCCTTTCTCAGTAAAGTTATTATTCACAAAAAATGTACTAAATTTTTTTCATAGTTAATGTAGTGTGGAACAATTCAGCATGCCCAGTTCAATTAATTGTATGTTTACGTTCATACTTGTTAATTGGGTCCAAGGTTTGCAATGTCGATGTCGCAAGACATGTCGCAAACTGGTAAGACCTGCGACATTTTGTGACATTTCGTGACATCAGGGGAAAAAATGGGAAATTCAGGAAAATCTTAGTTTTTGGATGGAATTTTAATCCCAACTCCTAGATGAGCATAATTGAGGCCTAAATACACCTTCACACATCAATAACATGCAAACAAAAACACTCCCTTAATCAAGACCATTAGTTTAGGTTTGATGCTGTAGTGTCGAGCTGTCAGTTCAAGATTCCAGTTGTACAAAAAGTCTAAAAAGTAATACATCCAATTAAAGTAGATAGATTGTTCCTATAAATATTTTTTTTTGATCGATAACGAGTGAGTGTATAAATAGAGAAGAATGTACAAAAACAAACAAAAAGTAGTCAGTTCCCCAAGACGGAGAAACTACTACACAGAAAGTCAGAAAAGACAAAGAGGCCCAAAGAAGAGCCAAAAACAAAAAAGGAACAAGAATACAAAAAAGAAAACTACATCACAACGATGGTCTCCCAATATCTAACAAGGTCCGTAGTAGTCACATTCTGAAAGTCAGGAAGAACCTTACACCAAACAGCCATAGAACCCACAATCAAATCAATAAG
>JAUPMG010139324.1:0-11297 GCA_031762675.1 Pachysandra terminalis
TTTTAAAACTATACCATTAATTAAGGAATTAATTAACCTAGCATTAAAAATAATTAATTAAATAACTTAGGGATATATTCTATTAAGGTGTTGGGTTCTTACACATAAACTCATATTGAAATCTAATTCCAAAACTAACCCAAATAAAATATCATTCAAATCATCAAAGTTACATGCTTGGGAAGATTGATATTAAAAAGTTTAAGTTTTTATGAAGAACAGTCTTTTATGTGAGTTGAATTCGATGGTTCTTCATAAAAGTTTAAGGTTTTATGAAGAACAGTCTGTTACATACTCAAGGTTGTACACGAAATTGAAGTTACTTACCTTGCTTACTACACGAATCCTTGTTCTTCCTCAACCTAGTTCACGTTTTGAACAATTCTTCTTCTTCCTTAAGCTTTAGATCTTAATCAATTCTCAGAATTAATGATTTGGATGACCAAACCAGGCTTTAGGTAGTTTTTATGAGTTAATCTTAGTTTAGGATTTGTCTTTAATCCCAGCCCTTGAATTTTAATTAGTTAATCTACACCCTTGATTAAGAATAATAGCAATCCTAGTACAATACAAACATTATCCAAGTCTTATCCTATTTAGGTTAGTATTTATCTTTCTATCCTTGTCTAATCCTAAGTCTTATTGTCTTTTAATATAGACCATTCATTATGTTTAATTATTCCTGCGAAATCTCAGCCATTTGTTTAACTTTGAGATTATGATTGTGTGTGATGCACTCTAGATAATCAATTGTGCTCCCACCAATTACAATTGATCAAAGTCAACTAATTAACTATTACTAAATTTTTTAAAATAGTCCTTATTTTCTAATTAATTACATATAAACCTTATTACTAATTACACTAAACTCCCTTAAACTAGTTGGGTTATTACAGTGAATAATGTGTATACATATGTATTTACATAGAAATATTGTGTCGTACTTAGAGACTTGTTACATGTGTGTAGATGGCTGGAGGTAGAAGGAACCAAACAGCTGGAGAGGGTTCATCCGGAGGGGATGCTGATCCTTAGTTGACTGGGATCTATCAAGTGTTGGGAGATATGGCCACTTCTCTTCAAAGAGAAAAGGTGATGAGGCAATCCTAAACAGTTCCTAGAAATGGAGGAGGGCTGTCCTGGCTGGAGAAATTTAAGAAGTTGGCACCACCATGTTTTGATGGTTGGGGGGAACCGATGTGGACTTAAGAGTGGATGTAGGAACTTGAGAAGATGTTCCGAGCAATGGACTCTCCGGCTGATCAGAAGGTTCGTCTAGCCGAATTCATGTTGAAGAAAGAAGCTTACCATTGGTGAGAAATGGTTGAAAGGACTCAGGGGTAAGTGAATGATTGGGAAGAATTCAAGAGGCAGTTCTACGAGACCTACTTTCCTAGCAGCTACAAGTGGGATAAGGATGTGGGTTCTCACACTGTGGGTTAGTATGAAGGCGAATTTCTGATGCTGTCTCGCTTCACACCTCACATGGTATCCCATGAGGAGGAAAAGGCTGTGAAATTTGAGGAAGGACTGAGGCCAGACTTCAGGTCTAAGGTTATTGCATTGGGGTTTAAGACTTATACCGAAGTCCTTGATTGTGCCCTAAGGGTGGAGATGGACAATGTTTAGAACGTTCAGCAGAGGGATACTTTCCGTGGAGATAAAGGGAGAGAAGAGAATCAAGACGGATGACTATCCGAGGGCAGTTGTTGCCAAACCAACTGCAATGGTGAGAGCTCCTATTGCTGCCCCATACTTGCAGCAAAGACCTCCTACAACCTGCTTCTATTGTGGTAAGATCGGGCATATTAAGAAGGATTGTCGTGAGAGGATCCGAGTCGAGGGCCAAGGACAGGGAATGGACTGTCGACCATCGCCTTGAGGGCAAGTTCATGCCTTGACTGACGAGACAATTCCAAGGGATGATGGAGCCACTAATGAAGTAGTGGAAGGTACATTTACAAACTTTCACTCTCCTGCTAACGTATTGTTTGATTCGGGTGCCACACACTCATTCATCTCAGTACAATTTATGCATGCTTTGGGTATTAGACCATAAACTATAAGTGAACCCTTCCGTATATGTCACATCCAAAATCCTAGGGTATACCCCCTGATTTCAAGGAGCGTTGTGTAAGAACCTGAAAAAAATCCAAAACAACCAATTTGAAACCAAAAGGGTAAAATGGTAATTTAGTAAAAACCCCAAATTTATAAACTAATAAATTAGTAATATTAATCAATAATTAAATAAACATAAAACCCTAATACAGGAGGCTGATTTCGAAATCCCCATAAGTCACTAAAACTGGACAGGTCAGCAGATTTGACTTGGTCAGCAATGTTGACTTGATGACTAGGCTTAAATTGTATAAGAAACACTAAAGGAAATTAGTAAGATCAATGAAATAGTAACTTAGGAGATTGCTTAGGACCTAAGACTAACTAAAAAGGATCATAAGAAACCTCTAGAAGCCTTGCAACCTAATTAGTAACTTAGAATCTGAATTCCTGAAAGAAATAGAAACCCAGATCACCAATATAGCAGTTTCTAAAATCTCCCACCTTAGCACTAAAAAAATCTATAGAAAGAGAGGTAGTTAAGTGAACCAAACATGTAACGGCCCGAAAAATTTCGTAAATTTAGAAAGGGTAATTTAGTAATTTTTCAGGTAAGCGAGGCTGGACCAGTTAGTTGACCTAGAGAAGAGTAGAACAGGGTGTGAGTGAACCCCAGACTTAGAATTAGGTGGTGACACCTTGAGACTTGGGTTAGATCACCAAGTAAGTGAAACCCAGGTTGTGCTGATCAAACAGGACCTTAACTTATGGTGAGGAGTATAAATACTCCCTTTTGTCTCATAGCCCTACATTTTGGCTGAGATTGAGAGAGAGAGAGAGAGAGAGAGAGAGAGGGAGAAACCTAGAGAGAGAGAGAGAGAGGGTGGTCTATCCATCGACTAACCCACCAACAGAGACCATCTTGTGGCCATCGGCGGACCACATCGGTCCACCGACGATTTCATTCGCAGGTGTCGGTCCACCGATGAACCCACCGACCACTAAGATTTCATTTGACTTGTGGGGTCAGTCCACTGACCAGACCTCGTCGGTCCACTGAACAGACCCCATCGGTCCACCGATGAACCTACCGATGACCCACCGATGGGGCTTGTTCGAGGGATTTTTAGAAGAGTACTTTGGGGGAATCAAAGTGGACTACTTCCACTGATGAACCCATCAAAGAATGATGAGTTTTATGAGTATTTTGGAGACTAGGAGGGACCAGTCTACCAACTGGGTTGCCCGACTAGATCTATTGTGAAACTTAGACCATGTGCCTTAAGTGAGGAGACCTGTGGATGTGCATTGGTTTGGTTTAGATTTGGATGTGTGAGGCCTACAACTTGTATGCCATCACTATAATTGTAGCACCACCTGGTAGTGTGGTGGACTTTTGATTGGACTAGGGTTGATACTGAACCCTGGTGACAGCATAGATTCACTGAGACTAGAGTGAGACATGTTGTGCGGTTTGAGGTTGGTAGAGACCTACCCGGATATGCAGATTAGATTGGAGAACTTTATACACTTCAGTACCCTGATAATGATATAGTATCAGTTGACATAACACATAGACTTAACTCTATACTATGAGGAATAGTATGGTGTGAGACCATGTATGAGCATGTTTACCCTTGCATGACTTTTATGCATGGCATGAGATATGTATTGTGTTTGAAGTTTATGCGTAATGATAAGCATAAGACATAGTGTTGTGGAGTAAAGGCTAACGATGTAAGTCCTTGAAACACTTGGTTATATCTGTTCATTTCATTTTATGTATAAGCATGAGATTAGTATTATGTTGTCTGTGGACAAGTATGAGTGTGATGCATATGTATGATGAATCTTGAATGCTTCTGAGTATGTTAGATATGGAGATGCAAATCCTTAATGTGTGATGAATTGAAGTGTTATGCCTATGTTGGACATCCGGGAAACTTCTGATGGCATCCAATCGGATTATCAGCGTGTATGGGCGCGTGGATAGTTTCCGTTGATGATCATCATTTGGTTCCTAGTTAATGATGTTGTTTGCGTATTGCATTAGTTAAATTTAATTGAATCATAATGCTTAAACCTTGCATGTGACTTCATGGTCGAGATGACCAGTGTTGACTCGACTCCAGAGCGAGTTGGGATGCTGCCTTGAGAGGCAAAGTGAGGGTGAGGACCAGAGTTGTCCAATAGGCCTAGATGTTTATCTAATTATTGATAAACGGTTGGAAGTTATGAGCTGATGTGCCACGGGGGATATCTTGGTCAGCCCCGAAATTCGTTCCCACGAACAAAAATAGAGGTGGGGCGTGACTCCCAATGGGTTGTGACTCCCTAAAACTGTGCTGTACACATAGAATTGGCGAGGCATCCTTAGCCCGAAAGGGGCCATGGCTCCTAGAGTGAGTTGCATGGTGTTGCTGTCCGCATCAAGCGTGAGCATCCAGTGATCATAACGGTAATAATAGCATGCATATCATGTGGTTGCGATTGTACTGTGAATTGTGTAAAAGGGTAACTTGACTCTCTTGAGAGTGAGCATGGAGCATACTGCATCATATTAGTATGTAGTTGTGGGTGGACTATCATGCATGATACCAAATCCCAGTGAGTACGGATGAGAGAACTACATAGTGTACTGAATGAAGTGTTATGTTTGATTAAATTGTTAGTTAGTAATATTTAAGGTTGTAACTAGTAGACGTTAATGTTGGACTCAGATTGTAATAAGAACTGTGTAATGTAGTTAATAAGCTTAGATTCATGAGAACATTGTAGATAGTATCACAAAGATAGAAGAATGAATGGTGGTTAAGTCAAGGACTAATCCGATAAAAGATTAGAACTGTTAAAAGTATTGCTATGGAGTAATAGTCACTTTGTGAATAAGACTTCATAACTGATAACTATAAGATGATGACAGTAGAATTGAGTATATTCAACAGACAGAATCATATAACTATAAGATATGAATTTATTAAATACAGATAATTATTCATGATAAATTATGAATTGAATTACATAAATACACATAATGTACTATCATCATAATCATAAGCCGATTCACGATAATTAAGAACCTAACGACATAGAGATCGAGAACTATTATGTATCTACATAATCCAGCTATATGGTATTCCGTATTTATTACTGGTTTGTGTTTCTGAGTAAATACCTGGCTATTATGGGATTACTCGTGGTTTTATAGCTTACCCTTGTTGATATATATATATTTTCAAGTTGCCGTTTACTCTGATAGATAGCTGGTGGGATTGGGTACAAGCTTCATCTTGTAAATGGTTAGTAATGACCCTGGTAAGACATATCTATTATATACACATTATTTAGATTTTTCTCTCGATTATCGACTTGTTTGCCACTTCCTGTGGAGGGGGTGAGAGTTGCGTCGCCGGATTTCGGTAGGTGACCCTTGAGGGGTATACCCTAGAATTGGGTAATGAAGAAACACAAAAAAAATACTAGATCTCATGGAGAACACTTAGAGTAGGTCAAGAACTCCAGAAAACCCCAAGGAAGAAGATGAAAGAACCCTAGGAGCAATTCTACAGCAAAATGAGAGTTTTCTTTCAAAGTCTTGTGTATTTACTTTTATTTTGATGTTGTGGCCTTGGGCGAAGTTCTTGTATGAATGTTCTAACCCTTTCCCGATGATCCTAATAGTAAACCTAGAAATATTACTATCTCAGCTTCTGTAAGTTGCATGCTCATATAAACTGAACAAAACCCCAGAAAAGCCTTGACTTGGAACCCAAGCAACAATTAGACCTTTGTGTAGACCAAATCCTAAGACCCATAACTTGATTTAGAGCATCCCTTAGATGACCATAGACCCTTGGGAGAAATCCCACTCAAAATTGTACCAAATTGAGCTTCGGCAGACTACTCAGCATGCCGAGCACCCTGTCAAGCCCCACAGTAAAAAATATAGCTCACTGGAAAAAGCTACCGAGCCTCCTTTCGGCATACTGAAGTGCATGCCGAGCCACCTTTTGAGAAACGAGTTAAACCTCGATTTGACCTAATGATACCCTCTCGGACCAAACCCCAAAGTTTGGAACATATTAGCACACTGTTCCAATTCTCGGCATATCGAAACCCTGCCGAGCACCTTACCAAAATCCCACTGTGACCCTTTTTGCCATACAAGACCTTGGACACCTGTAGAACATCAAACCTAGAAGATTGGTTAGGTTTGCAAGCATTGGGGATGTACCTATCAAAATTTGACCTTCCATACCTAAGGTCTAGATAACTAAGAATTAGCTTGACAATGTAATATTTTGAGATATGTGAGGAACCAATCCCATAACCTAACTAATAGTCCCATTTACCCTTTATATGCATGTCTAGGTACATAAATTGATATATAAGCTTGTTATATGATGTTTGTGACTATATGGGTGATTGGTGATATCTAGTGTCCTTACTAAATAGCATTATATAAGATTGTTAATGCTTCAACTATTAATGACTATTTCCTATTTACATTCATTATATCATGCTTGGTATGCTTAGATGAATATCCTTATTAAATATGTGTGTTTATGATGACATAGGCCTCTCTAGTTTAGAATCATGAGATTGTGCTCATGTGCTTGCTGATTTGAATATATGCGTATGAATCATTGTGTATGTTCACTAATTAAAGGACCTGAATCTATGAGTTGCATATGTATTACCTTGCTGTGATGGCTTTGTCTAACATCTTATGTGATACCCATGGGTTTAGACCAATACAAGAGACTATTTGACTTATTAAAACTTTGCTATCCTATGAATGGACTATGCTTGTCTCCACCCAAGCTGAGGGATATGTTCTGTGTGATGATCCCAAAAGACTTGTGGAAAGATGATAGGTGAGAGAAGTTCACTAAGGTGATGCCCAATAGCTGAATCATGACACCCTTCTGTTGGTCGTTAAATATGTATGATTCCCTAAGGAAAGTTCACATTGGTGATGCCTTGGATATTTGCCCTTGATAAAAAATAATTGAGGGGATTGTGCCCTCTAGGTCGAAGCCCTTAGAAACTATGTTGTGCACATAGAATATCTTATCTTTGAGAGTGGCCCTGTATGGGGGGGATGGTTTGTTAAGACATCTTTCTTAAGGAATGATCGATCATGTGGGAAGTTACTATATTTGCATACTTAATAGCACCCTTGCATTATCATGTTATTTTTTGATATTATTTTGAGTATCTTGTGTATACTTGATCTAATATGCATATAGAATTAGGCACTTAAACTCTTGATATTGACCAATGTTTCATATACAAAGGTGAGATTTGGGAGCGAATGATATATTGTTTGATTTCTGTTCATATTCATCACTACTCATATATTTTACAGAATTTACTATCGTTACCTACATTATTTTGTATTTATCTTATAACATTGGGATATGAGTAAATATCTTGCTTCGAAGGAAAATTCATCTGGGCTTTCCAGCTTATGTTTGTTGATTTATATTTTTTTGTCAGGATTGAAGACTAGCACATAAAGGGAGATCTTTGGAAAGGGATTAGAGAAATAGAGATTTAGATGATAGGGGTGATGTATTAGAACTAAAGAATTTCATTCTAATTTATGTAAAGGACCAGATCTGTAATTTTTACTTAATTATTTATTAGAACTATTGAATTTACTTCCGCCTATGTTTTGAATATTGCTTTCCACTCCCATAGGGATATGGGGTGAGAGTTACAACTTAAATTTGGAGACTCCTTTGAGAATTCCAGGTTTAGTTTGTGACATGTTACCCTAGAATCAAAGTGTGACTCTCACCCCTCCTCTACTCACTACTAAGGGATGGCACAACCCAACTGACTATAATCTACACGTCAACATAACAACAAATAGTTGCAGAAGTAATATCTATATCAAACCATAATGAGGTCCAAAGTCAACTCAAATATTACGAAAATAAAAAGAAGAAAATTAAAGTTATTACATCTCATCACAAGTTATACGAGTTATCTACTCTCATCAAACACAACAAAGAGTTCCAACTCAATCATCACGGAAGTCCTGCATCTCCCAATTGATCTCCACACGACCCTCCGGTACTTCATTTCTTCATACTTGGTTCACCTGAAATGTTATGAGTCAAAAGGCTTGAGCTTGACGCCCAGCAAATAAAAAGTGCAAGCATGTGTAATCGATGAGTTCCACTATGAGAATGTATGCCATAACATGGTTCAATGCAAGGGTTCATTGCCACACCCCAAATCCCAATGCCCGATTCCCGATGTCGGTGGCACAGATCACGAGGATTGACCTTCGGATTCCCACCCATGGTACGCGGCACTACAACCAAAGTAGAAAAATAATAGTCCAAAACGTTATTATTAAACTAATCAGAGTGCGGAAGAATTTAATTCATGCAATTCAATTGGCTTTAGAAGAGCCTACAACCCATAAATATTTAACCAACTAGCCTATTACATAAAAGTCTGATCTATGAATTCAAGAATAGAAAATAAATTTAAAGCACCAAATCTACGCCAACTCACCCAATCATCTTAACCTGCAACAATAACAGGTTGCGTGAGCTTGGAATGCCCAGTAAGAAGAATTCAGTCACATCCTCAATGGAATCGCATCAGTCCAAACAACACACATTATCATGGCATAAACAACAATTATATGGCAATAAACAAGTTATACAAGTTAATTCATAGCCCACAAAGATTCCAACATGTCAATCAATGCATACAATGCACTCCACTATCCAGTGATCAGTCAGTTCCAAGTTTCCTTAGCATCCATTTTAATACAGCTGGACGGCACTCTTTTATTCAAGCAATATCAATTGCAAGGTATTCACTTTAATACAGCTGAATACTACTCTCATAGGTTTTGTAGGATTCACACTACCGAGATCGATTCCCGAAGCTATTTCGTACATTTAGGGATTAACACCTAGGGAGGCCTACCAAGAAGATGTTACCCATGTAAATTTAGGTATTCAACCCAGGGAGGTCTATCATACAAAAGGATTACCCACAAGCATAAGTTTTATCTCAAACTAAAGTATCCCAACCAATAGGAATTCCGGTGATAGAATCCTTCAGAAGTTATCTGGGCGCCCATACACCCGAACAATCCGTCGGAAACCATCACAAGACTCCTTATCAACAATCTGTAGGATCTCCGTTGATAACAACCTTTGGAAGCTGCCCGAGCGCCCATACACCCGAACAATCATTAGGAAGTCATCGCAGGATTCCTTTCCAACATTCATGTATATTAATCACATATTAATACAACCATAAAACAGTCCACATATCATGTCCAAATCAACATGCTTATCATATTTTAAACAATATTTAATCATGTCTTAACATTATATATTAATGTCAATTTAATCTCGAACGTAATCCAGCACACAAGGTGTAGTGACCTAAACTCATTAATTGGATTTCCTTCCTTATTATTGTATTTATTTAATATTTACTATTGCATGTGTTTACATAGTTTTATATTAAATAAACATAGGGGAGTTTATATAGTGTTTATTTTGATGTTGGGGCTTTTCCGCTATTTTAGAAATTAAGGGCTTAAGTTGTAATTTCTCTTTCACATTTGAATCTCTTCAACGCACAAACAGCTTTGAGTTGGTCATGCGTTGAGGATGGGAGACGTGGCGACTTTGTGTGGGTTGTGCGAGAGAGGGTAGGGGTTACTCCCTACATCTCTCAACCATCAAGTTCGTTCATAGCAAAGAGGAGTTTGAGAGAGAGATTTGAAAACTTGAAGGCTTGAGAAGAGAAGAAGAATACTGAATATTCTGGGTTGTCTTGCAGTGGAGAAGGTGTGAAAAAGAGGAAGAATCAATCAGAAGTTGTCATCATCTTTATCTAGAGAATTAAGATAAGTACATGTAACGACCCGAACCGAAAATTCCCGACTACGTAGGTTTTCCAGTCCAAGTGTAACCTTCACCTCGTATTTCTAGGAGAGTGGCTACCCAAATAGAAATCATAAGCGGAAGTCCTGAGCAGTTCTAGTAAGATATAAGTAACTAAAATTGCCTAGAATAAAAATCTCTAATTTCTAGGTATTTAAAATTCTAGTTCTAGAATAATTTCACGTACGTCTAGTAGAGTACGCTACCCAATCCAGCTGTCTTGGTTTGCTTCTATCTCCTGATCTCTGAAAAAGAATAAAATAAATAACATGAGTAAACCTTAATTAATATGCATTTACTCATGTTCTTCTATTCTCGGCTGTGTGTGATAGTGAACAACAATAGTATTCAAATATGTGCAAGTGGTATACAATAGTGACATCAAATATCAATAAAGCTGCAAAGCGCTCTCCCATCCTCACTGGGGTATTCCTCAAAAAGTCAAATGAACTTACACCAATCTATACTACATTAATTTAATTTAGTGAAAGATGCAACTCAGGCCATATGTTTCATACACTAGGCACTAATAATAGTTTCAAATATGCTGAAGGGGGATTCATTCCTTTAAGGATGCATTTTAGGCCACATGTGTCATACACGGGGGCACTAGCAATAATATCATGCAGAGCAGGAATGTAAAGTTGTCACGAATATGAATCAATTCATTCCCCAGGTGGTATAGCCCTTTCGCAAACACTTCCATGGCCCCGACGAGCTCCAGAAGCTGAAGTCAGTCTCCCCACCTATCGGTCCACCCGTTTGCTTCGGTACTGAGACATCTCCCCCTGCAGGATCCCATCGATGGATTGGTCCCCCACGAGCTCAAGTACTGAAGACAACCTGTGGGAATCGTACATTTTCACCAAACGCACAGTAATAATAAAGCTGTAAGGAACCAGGACTAACAGTCTCCTACTGTGCCCTCCTGAATCACTTAACAAACTCAGTTGCAGACCTTTGCCGAAGCTGGGTAACAACATCACATCGCAAGACCGTCGAGGTTCCCTATGTGGGTCCACTCTAGGCTCGGGCGTGATCAATGCGTCCTCTCATAGGACTAAGGGTGTCCAACAAGTCAATCTATCCCAATGACAGTCTAAACCCGGGGTATTATGTAGGATATCAGACTGGTGCCATCACGGCCGGTATAAGGCAACTTCCATATTCAAGTCCATTCAATAATTAAAATAACACATCAAAGGTTCACAGACATATATTCAATCATTTAACACTGTGGTTCAGCTCCACGTTCAACGTACTCAAAATGTAACCATCAGATTCTATCAATTTAACAACTGAAAA
>JAUPMG010139335.1:0-11297 GCA_031762675.1 Pachysandra terminalis
TATATATATAAATTTTGGTTTAGACTATATATACTAGAGTTCGAGTTTCGGTTCAGTTCAGTTTAGCCGACGCTTCAACCCAACACCAAACTGATCTAATTCGGTTTTATAATTTGAAAACCAAAACCGAACCTATAGGAACCCAACCCAAACCAAACCGAAGTAGGTGTGGATCGGTTCGGTTTTCAGTTTAACCGACCCAAGTTGCACCGCATAAGCAAAATTTTACAGAGTTAATCAAATAAGATCTCGAGAGTACTAAATAATTTTAACAAGGCTTTACATGATTGTTGGTGTTTGATAATTTTGAATATTGTAAGTGGGGAACTGGTTGGTTTTTGAAAGAATCTAAAAGCCAAAAACATGGATATGCATGCAAAAGCACAAACCAGGTCAAACACAGTCTTAAGCACGTGCTTATATAAACGTCACTTGAAAGCATCTTTGATCTTCAAAAGACCAATTATACTGCAAGACAACTTAGAGTACCCATATTAATGCAAGACACCAACTAATTACAGATTGAAATTAAAAGACATTTTTAGATTGGGAGTTGCAGAAATCAATTCATTATATATATTTTTTCTTTTTTTCTCAATTATAAAAGCAAAAAATCGAATGCTTTCAATCTCCCTTATACTACTTTTGACTATAATATCATGTGCTCTCTTGTATTTATAATTATTAACTAGATATCTGTAATGTTTAATTTGATTGAAGTAAAATAGATTGCAGTTCAATTGAATCTCGTAATCTTTTCACTCGGAATTTCTGGACATATTATACTTATGTTTGAAATTTTCTGATGGTGATGATCATGGTTTCAAGGATCGGTAGGGATTGGATTGGATCGGCTGATCCGGATCGGCATCGGCCAGGACCTGTCCGATCCCAAGCCATTGTCTAACTTATTGTATCAAGTGGCTTTGGATCGGATCGATACCGATATGGTCCGATCCAACCAATCCAATTTTTTTTTGTTCAATTGGCTTTGGATCGAACTAATCCATCAGATACGGAGATCGACCGATCCAATCTGATCCAATTTTTTTTTTCAAAGAATAATCTAAAAGTTGGATCGTTCCAAGATTGGTTGATCCAATACCGGATCGGCAATCCCGATCAGGATCAGCCCAGATCGGTTCGATTCTACATCCCAAGAATAAAAACCCTGGTGCTTAATTCTTTGTGTAAACATAAACACACACGATTCTCTTATCAAGGGAATTTGTTTTTTGTCATGTACGTGCATCGCACGTACCCATTGCCTAGTCTTACAAAAACTAAAAGAATGAAAACATTTGGTCACTGAGCATTGACCAAACGTCTAATTTTTTTTTTTTTTTTTTTTTATTGGATAGGGACGACTAGCCCAATAATTTAAAAAATTTAGTCTTTTTTTTAACTATATTAAATTAAATAATTAATTAGAACTCTTGAATTGTATTTGAAAGCCTTAAAACGCCAAGGCTCTGTTTGAATACTGAGAAAATGTGAGAATGAGAGTAATGTGAAAAGAAAGTGAAAATAATATTCTTGTAATTGTGCATTTGGTTAGCAAGAAAATCATAAGAATCTTGAACATAATTTTCAATTATGCCCTTATACCATAAGTCATATATATGGTGTCAAAACGACTTTTGTTTGGTTTTGGTTCGATTTTTAGACTTTGGATTCGGTTTTGATTTTAAAATTGTAAAATCAAATTAGACCGATTTGATTTTGGGTTGAGATCGGTTTAAATCGATCCAGTTCAGTTTGGTTTAGATTATAGAGGATGTTAAGTTCCATTCATCCTTTCATTTATATATATATTTTTTATTTTTATTTTTTAATTAATAAAATATTTTTTAATTATATATATATATATATATGTCAATCGTTGTAAATGTAGATGTTTGGAAAGGGCAATGTTAGAAAAGGTCAAAAAAGGATTTTCACAACGTAAAATCCGACCAATTTTGTAAGAAAAAAAAAGTGTTGTTTTGATAATTGTCTTTTTCAAGAAAGTTTTTATTTTCTTGCTATCCAAATGCCTATGGAGAGAGAAAAGTGCACTTTTTTTTTTGCCCCTCTTACACTTTCTCGATATCCAAACGCAACCCAAATCACCTCTTGCAGATAGAATTGTTGTCCATGGAGAATAGGTATATGTACTGCAGATATTGTTTCACTCCCTTAAATCAATTTATAAAATTGGCTAAGATTGCCTGTCTATGGAAATAAGAGAATAATAACCTTTCAAAATCTGTGGAAGTAATTAATCAAAAGAATATTTCTTCAACATCTTATACAAAGTCTTCAAATTCTTCTACAAGTAATGTCAAAAGCAGATACTAATCTGACATGAATAAATGTGTTCATTGGTTATTAAGGGTGTCGATGGATAGCAACAAGTCCGATAGAACCGAACCTATTTAATAGGTTCGGTTTTGGGTTCTACAGACCCGGTTTATAGTTGGGTTTGGTTCTGGTTCTGGAAAAGATAGTCCTCTTGAGAATTGGATCTTGGGTTTGTTAAATGATAATAATTATTCTTTATATCTCTGAAGATAATATAATTTAAAATTAAAAACGTGTTTGGCTGGGTTTATGGGTAAGTGTGTATCCATAAGCAGTAGAGGAAGGCTACCCACAAGGAGATGCTGCAGAAACTCTTATGCCTTGAGCTATTTCACAACTATAGTATATTTTTAAAATACCTATTTCACCTCTGAACTTTCATAAGCACTTAAATAATTGTTATCTTTAAACTTTAATAATATTTTTACAATACCTATTTAACCCCTAAACTTTCATAAGCACTTAATTAAATGATTTTACTAAACGCAATTTGCTTCAAGTAAGCACTTATTGTTGCTGTGGATAAGTGTTTCCATTGAGCCACTTATCCAATAAGTGCTGATCCATAAGCATAAGTCAGGCCAAACGCCACCTTAGGGTTGGAAGAAGAAGAGGAGAAGGAAAAAAAAAGTGACAAATTGTGGAATTTATGCCCAGCAGCTATCAAATTTGATTGTTTGGTGTAAAAGAAATCAAAGAATACTCAAAGGACAGAACAGAAGTTCAGAAGTTTGATCGACATTACTAAATCTTTACTATTTTTCTGGGTTTTTGCTAATAGTGAATTTGGGAAGGTTAATTATACCGAGTTTGATTGCATCTGGAGTTTAAAATGAGACTCAGAATCTAAGTCACCAAAACATCGAGTGGGGTGCAAGAGTGCCAAACTTGAAAATTACTTGTAATCCAGAGCGCCTATAGAGACAAATTATATTTCGTGTATATAGATATTATTCAAAACAGATATCTACTAATCTAATTTTACATTTTTTTAAAAACAAAATTCATTTATTTTTGTATTTTTATAAACCCCTAAAAATATCTATTTGTTTTGAATAATTTACACTTATCTCCCTTCACATTTGCTTGAACCACATAGACCTCCCTTACACATTTAACACCGTTAATCCATTTATCTATTAAAGTAAAAAATAGATATTGATCCACCGATGTGTGGCTCAGTTGGTAGCAAATTGGGCTCTAGTGGGCGTCTCCGGAAGTAAGTCTGGAGTTCGAATTCCACTAAAAGTACTCGTGGCCAGGGGTTTACCTTTAATGCTCCCGCTCCGAATGTGGATTAGTCCCACACCTATGTGGGTGTGGGGACACCACGTGGTAAAGACAAAAAAAAAAAAAAAAAAAAAGATTTTGAATACCAAGTATACCCTTTTAAGTGACTTAAAAGGATAAAAAATTAAAATCATGTCCTAGTCCGAATGGTATCGGAAGATCCATTTATATTTTTTTAATTAAAAATAAAATAAAACAGAAGAGGAAGTAAAAGGGGGAAAGTTTTCCTTCCCAGTTCCCACCCAAAACAACAGATCTTCTCTTTCGTTCTAGAGCTTCTGCACTCCTACCAACGGAACATTGTTTTTCTTTTGATAATCTCTCTCTCTCTCTCATATTCCCACAAAAAAAAAGCTATTAAAACCTTGAAAGAGTTCTCAACTCAGGTGGATTTTTCATCTTATAATTTTGCAGAAATTCGTGAAATTAGTTGAGAATCCATGCTCAAAACTTTAAATTTCATTCGCTATTTGTTTGGAAGCTGAACAAGATGATTAGGTAGAGACAAAAATCAGTAAAAAAAACAATAAAAATGTTTTGGGATTCTGCTCAACTAGAGGAATTGGAAATTCTGAGTCCGTTCTTGAATCAAGGCAAGTAAAATCTTCTCATGACTTAATGATCGTGGTTTAATAATCTCAGATGTCATCCAAAGTCTTAATAGAAGTTCTACTTAAAAAGTAGTATACAGTTGGCAAAGAGATGTTCAAAAATTACAAAGAAGTTAACCATTGTCATCTTATACAGCCAGCAGTCTCTCTCAATCATGAAAGCGCTTAGTTCTCCTGCAAATACTTTTTGCAGATTTTAATGTTCATAATAAAAGAGAAATTAAATCATCAAGAAGTAAATATCTCCAATGGATAGAGTAGTCCCGACTCCCGTTGTCGTCGGAGTTAGATTTGAGCGTTTTCAAGCCCTCGTCGTTGTCAGTCTCTGGTGGCTTATAATACATCCGAGCAGTGGGATTGGAACCGAGCCGCTATCCGAGCAAACGCAAGAAGAGTTGATGTCAGAGGAGATACAAAAGGGTAGTGAGAAAAGAGCCGTTAGTTTGGTGGCTGACTAGCAACAACCGGCACGCACGTGGCTGGCTTGTATAAAAATTTATTGTCGGAGAACCGGAGGGTTAGTGCCGGTGACGGGAGAAGAGAGATACGATTTTAATTTTTTGCCTTTTCAAGTCAAAAATGACATATTTGATATTTAGTGTCTATTTTCACTTTAACAGTTAAATGGATTAACGGTGGTAAAAGTGTAAGGGAAGTAAGTGAGGTTTTCCCAAACTGAAGGGGGGTCTCTGTGGTTCAACCAAACACAAAGAGGGTAAGTGTAAATTACTCTCTTTTTCTTTTCTTTTTTTTAATCCTAATCCCCAAATGTTTTTAAAAAATTTAAAAGTTAACATTTAATACGCGTTTCATCCCATCCGCGGATTGAAAATTCAAATCTGCATTTTGGTAACGATCTTGCACTCAAAATGTGGATTCGTGTTCTGAGCGCCAGAACGTCATCTAATAATTACGGATTGTGTGACTTAGCTCAGAATTACATGTAAAGGTCGTTTTTTTCCTGATTTTTGTCTAATATTTGTATATCATTTTAGACTTAATACCATATTAATATAATGACATCTTTATTGAAAAAAAAAATTGTAATATTGATTCATTAACCAAACATTGAACTACTAATTTATATTTTTAACTCTTTTAACTTCTATTGGCATTCATTTTATGTGGTGGATGGGGTGTAATGTGTTGGGTATAATTATGTGTATAATATGTGTTGGGTATAATAGAAGTAAACAATTTTACAAGTATATTGATATAGCAAGTATTGGGTATTCGCGGGTTCGATTTTGGGACTAAAGTATCAACCTCATACCCATAACAAGATTCTAGTCTAAATATAGTCAATTTTGTTAGATAGAAGAATGATCTGGCCAATACAGACCATCAATTTGATAGAGAACCTTCCGGATTAACCATATATACAATATTTTTACCTATACAAGCGGGGTACATGACTTGGGTAGACAATACGTAGAGAAATGAGATTGCCCACATAAGCTTGCTTCCACATATGAATACAAATATAGCAACAGGTTTGAGAACCGGGACTTTATATATATTGTCCCAAATAACCTTCCACACATTGGGAAGACCAAACAATGGTTACCTTCCCGCCATTGTTCAACATAGCTCCATATCAATGTCCCTTTGGAATTCGAACCAGTATCAGGTGTCCCTTTGGAATTCAAACCACTATTAAGTGAGTGCGCGCTTTTATAATGGGTCGGATTTGGACCGGATCTATTATGATCCGAATCCGAATCCAACTAAATTCAAAGAGATCCGAACTCGATTAAAGATCTGACGGATCTTTTATATGAGTAATTGAATTAGAGTCTGATTATATTTATAGGATTCGTATTCGAATTCGACTAAGATTCAAATCTTTATATATTCGAATTCGATTGTAAAAGCATTTATGAATGAAATAATTAACAAATTATTTAAAATGCAATACAAATAGATTGACAAATATCAGTGGATAATGTAATTTAACTTAAATTAAAAACATATTTTCAAACAACTAAAGGAAAAAGATAAAAAGAGAAAAAATGCTGCACATATATGTTAATCTAATCGGGTCGGATGTACCAAAATCCGAATTCGGATCTGATTGTAAATGGATCCAATATTCAGATCCATATTCGATCCAACAGACATTAAATCGGATAAAGATCCGATTTAAGTGATTAAATTTAAACTAATTCGGGTCGGATTATATCTGACCCATTGACGGCCCTAATGAGAACTTACAATAACTAGGATGACTCGTCAACCAAACCAAACCCATCAGGTATTTGAGCTGTTAGGGTTCATGTTTTCAACCCATCCCAATGAACAGGTCAGGTTCGGGTTTGTGTTCAATCCACCCAATTCGTTCAGCCCAATTATATAATAATATATATAACAGTTATATAAACATATATATAAAATATTCGTAATTGTTTAATACCTAACATAATGTGGTTATTTGTTATTTTTAATAACTTTTTTATAATTCAAAAAAAAAAAAAAAAAAGAATTAAACAGGTTTGAAAAGGGTTAGGGTTTTTCCATATGGGTTGGTTAGCCATTTACTTGATGTTGTCCGTATCAATCATAATTTTTTGTTATTGAGTGTGTGATGCATTGGCCAAGAAACATGATCTAATCGGACGTCTTGAGAAAAAACCTCTAATATACTCAACATGAATGTACACCCACCTGATCACTACTCCATAACAAAATCCATTTAACCCAAGCATCGGAATTCGGAATTCCTCTTTTGAGCTTCATTGAATTCCAAAATTTTCACAGCAACCCATGAGAGAATAAGTAACTTCTAAACGATACAGTTCCCAAGTGGAGCTCCAAACTCACTTTTTATTCAACCCACGTATCCTCTCCGTTCTCCTCAAGTAGCAAATAGCAAGTCATACCATCTCTTTTGCTTTTATAAGAAGCACTTCCAATGGGTTCCTGTGAAAGTGGTGAGGGATCAAACAACCCCAATGGAAAGGTGGATTGTGTTTGGAAGAAGGATAAAGTGGTGGAGGTAGCTAAGGCAGTCGGAGTGGTGGCTGGCTTGGGTTTATTAGCTTGGGCTCTATATAGTCACGAATCAAAAAGTAACGGCGAGATGATTGAAGGCCCCAGGAAGGGATTACCACATTCGCAGAAGTGACTTTGAACGTGATCCAGGAAGCTACTTTCGTGTGTTGCGTGAAGACTAAAGGAGCCAATATTATGAACCGTTATTAATTAGGGTTTGTTGCTAGCTATATTATCTTGCAATTTACTTTTCTTCTGAATGTTCGAAGCATGGATGGAATTTTTTCCTTATTATAATGAAATAGCTAATAGCGTCTATCAATGTCTTGTGGTTTCTGTGTAACTATGGTTACAAGGAGGAGTTTCAATGAATTGTTGGAATTAAAACTGTTAAGTTCTGTTTGTTTTTCTGCTCTCTTTGTCTTTTGACCATTCTATCAACCTCTGTTTGCTCCAAAGAGGAAAAGAAAAATCTTCATTAAGCATGGTCCCGGGAAGCCCCTCATCCTCTTCTTGTGTGGGGTCCTTACTCCCTACCTCGTAAATGGCTTCAAGAACTTTCTCAGCTTACGGTTGGTGTAGATTCATTCAGCATCAAATGTCTCTGCACTTAAAAGAACTGAATTTCTTCGTTGATTATATTATCCATATAATTAGTGGAGTATATCCCACATGGGTTGTGGAGGGATAGTAGTTAGTTTAAGTGTGAGGGAAAGCCTCACCTCTTGAGTTAGTTTTTGGGATTGAGAACGCCCAAGACCAAGACCACCCAACATTAGTATCAGAGCTTAGGTTCCAATAGTATCTGTCTGGGAGAGACTGGTCGATTTTTAGCCGACCCAGGGACCAATGTGTGAAGGGGAGATTGTTGGGTATATCCCACATCGGTTGTAGAGGGGGATGGTGGTCAGTTTAAGTGTGAGGGAAAGCCTCACCTCTTGAGTTAGCTTTTGGGGTTGAGAATGCCCAAGACCACCCAACAATTAGCTTGAAGAACGAATTCGTGGAATGGAAGAAAATATAATGGCAAAGATAAATCCAGAATTCAAATCACTCAAGTAAGGAATTGGAATGCAATTGAGAAACACTAAGAAAGTCAAATACTAATAACTATTAAGGAGTATGTTATTAACAATGTAGATTGTTAACTTCCAAAGTTTTATGCGGATCAATAGGGAGCTTTAGCAAATTCACTGTTAGTTATATATGTGAATTGGGGTGGAGATGGAGCAGTGAAAAGGAAGAAAAGTTGTGGAAAATGGTGATCAAAGCTCCACCTTAACCTTAATGAAGATAAAGTTTTAAGGAAGCATTTATGGGTAAAGTTCTCTCGTCACACAGTGACAAGTAAGAAATAAGAAGAATTCAACTGAAAAACTCATCAATCCACCTTAATAGTAGTTAAGGGAATAAGGAATGTCGTGCAACTGAAGAGGATAATAGAAGTTTTGAGGAAACACTTGTGGGTAAAGTTCTCTTTGTTTCTCCTTTCGGAATTGTAGATAAATGGATTTACTTGGGAAATCCTTTTGGAAAGAAAATCACAGCAGCAGAAAATCCAGTATAATCAAGAAAAACAGGAATATGGTTACAAATAATCTCTCTCACTACTTTATCACTCCCACCAAAAATTGTATATACCTTAATCCTCACGATTTAGGCAATGGGCGCTTTCCTCGGGAGAGAGAAACTGGATCCATTGTGGATTCAATTTAGGCATTGATACCCAAAGCACATAACCACAACTGTATACATACAAGAAGTATGGCAAAAACAAAGTAAAAGAAGCTTTGATCTTTAAAATTTGGAAAAAAACCATTGAAACACTCATTGCTGGAAACCTTTTTTTGGGAATGTCCATTCAGAATTAAAGAATACTCGGGAGAGATGGCTGCATTTGAAAGAAGCTGAGGGAGGAATTAATGATAGTCATATAAGGGCCCTATTGGTTCATGGAATTGAAGGTGGAATTGGGGCCTCCAATTCCAATTTTTCCATTTGGGAGTGCATTAAGGAATTGGAGTTCGAATTCTACATGAATTCTACGGAATTCATCTGTAGGCTATTTTGAAGTTGTCGAATTCACAGTGGGGAGGCTGTTAATTGCAATTCTCTACCCCGTAGATTTCAAATGGATGTCCGGTTGGTCAGATTTACATCTATATTTAACGCAAAAATTAAAAATTAATAAATCAAAAAAAAAATTAAAAAAATTGAAATTTCAAATTCCAATTATTTGTTGACATTCAATCATGAAAATCTCAATTCTACACAATTCCAATTTTCAATGAATTAGAATTGGAATTGCAAATCTTAACATCAATTCCGATTCTTTGAAATAATCGGACCCAAGAGAAATTCAAAGGAATTGGATAGAATTGTAAGAACTTGTGGAATTTTTGTGGAGGGATAGATCTAGAGCTATCTGAATGAAGGAAAGTGATGAAAATTCAAGTTTTTTTTTTTTTTCCCTTCATATAATGACCAATGTGAACAATAAAAGAAAGAATAAAACTGAGTAGGAGAATTTCCATTGTAAACTGTTATTTCAGTGACAATGAGAATGAGAATAAAATTCATGGAATCAAAATTGCTTGAAATAGCCAAAGCCTCTCACTTTTGTTATTTGCAGACGACAATCTCATTACTTGTTGAGCTTCATAAGAGGAGGCAAGCAATTTGAAAGAAATCTTGGACAAGTTTTGTTTTCTGTCAGGGTAGGCTGTTAATTTTTTAATTCATGCATGTATTATGTTTAGTCTGAATATGCATCAGAGGTTTAAGAAGATGATACAGAGAATTGTAGGGAATAGATAGTGAAAAATATTTGATGGCTCCAAGTATACTATTGATCCGAAGAAATGAATTTTTTTATTTTTTATTTTTTATTTTTGTAAACGGGGTGATGGGCAAAACTTCTTGTACATGCAAGCAGAACTATCCTTATAAAGGCATAGTTACACTGGCAATGCCTTTATATCAAATGTCCTTTAGAATGAACAAGTCCTTGTTCATGGTGGTAACATGGAGAAGGGCATTAGGGGATATATCTTGCTTCATGGTCTAACTTATATAGAACAAGATGGAGGGAGTGAAGAAAAAATTAGGGGTATATTTGTCTTGGCAAAGCTTGTAATGGGATTTAGATTTCAGATTTAATTCTCCAAAAAACCATCTAAAGACTGGGTCCTGAACCTCCCGGTAAAAATGGGCATATCTAGCAGGATCCATATAAAGGGCCTTATATAGGATCAGGGCCTTATATAGAGGTGCCTGTAATTTATGTGAGCGATCTATTTGAGTGACCTTTGGATCATTTCTAGCAGAAGTTAAGACATTAATTGAAATTTGTAAGGTTCCATTTGGATAGCCGGAATATAAAGGGAAGATGATTTTTCTGTATATTATGTGTGTTTGGATATCCGAAAAGTGTGGGTCCTATAGAAAATATTTCAGTCAAATTTCTTTGACTACAACAAATCGGCTCTTTTTATTTTTTGATAAAAAGGAAAAGAATTTGTGAGAAAGAAAAATAAAAATGTGAGGAGAATAGCACATTCCCCACCCTACCGCTCACCACCAGAGCTTCCTTCTTCTTGGTGAAGGGCAAAATGGGTAGATTAAAACTTTTCTCATTCATTCTTATTGACCAAACATCAAAATCAAGATTTTCTGTCAATATTATAAATTTTCTTGGTACAACCAAATAGCTTCCAAAAAAATTAAGTTTTACTTTCCAACATATTACTTTCTGGTATCATTTTCCCAACGAACTTTCTGAGATATTCTTGGGATGTTCCCAGTTAAATCTAACATATAAAGGCTGCGTTTGAATATCGAGAAAATGTGAAAATTCACTTTTCTCTCATCTGGATGCGTTTTGATACCAAGAAATGCACAAAATTGTGGGTTCCATTAGTTTTGTGGGAAGATGAATGATCAAAAAGGTAACTTTTTCTTTCTTGCAATATTAGTGTGAATATGCATCTCGGGAAAAGGTTTTTTGTTTTCTTCCTATATTGCCCTTCCCAAACATCCAAATTTACAAAGGTTGATATATAT
>JAUPMG010139345.1:0-11297 GCA_031762675.1 Pachysandra terminalis
CCTTGAGAGAAAGGAGCTCCAGCTCTCCGGTAACCCCCGCAAGCATCCCCAATGAGTTTGAGGGTGTTAGGAGCCCATAGGTTTAGGGGAACCCCAAAGACAGCTAGCCAAATCCCTGCATCACAAACCAGGCCGCCTTTTCCTGCTAAACCCAACTGCCACACCGAAAAATCTAACCCTTTCGAGTTGCATGTAGATCCTCCTGCCACTAATTCCCTAACGGCTGAACTCGACGGCATGAACACAGCAGCTTTGAATGGTGATAACAAAATAACTTTGAAGGCTACCTCCTTATGCAACCTCTGTTTCACGCACTGTCTAACCTCTGTCCAGCTCATCTCCTCCGATGAGCTACAATGCACCGGGAACTGCCAATCGTCTAACTCCACCTCTCCACCTTGATCACAATCAATGATCAAATTATCTCCCTCTCCAACGCCAAAGCCAACGCCTTTAGGGCTATTAGCTCTTATCAGTTTATCTGCCTCCATGTTCTCTAATCTCTCCACCTCTGAAATATCACTTTGGCGATTCCACTCCTCCCCTACAGTTCTTCCACCTACTGAAAGGACATAACCCCAACCCACCCTTGCTCTGGATTTGGGGAAAATTGTCCTCTTCTCCTTTCCATTACAGCCACGGTGAGACAAACTCAGGAATAAACCTCCTTTATTTCTTGCCAGCTCTGCTGCCCCCGTCTCTCCTCCCCCCATTCTGAACGAGCCCAACGGACTTGTTCTATCTCCCGCTTCTTCCGCCATGTACACCATATCCCTGAACCAGTCCACCCCTTCATCACTGAGTGTAACCGAACATACTTGTCCTCTGCTCTTCTCTGAAATACGCAGAGACTTGAGCTTTCTGTTCACAAACCCTTCGAACGCGAACAGTTTTTGCTGTATCTGAACCTCCTCATGGCTAATCACCGGCTTTCTTCTACCATTACCTTGCTTCCGATGTACTGATTGCCACTGAGCATTCTCATTGTCCTTAAGAAGAACTTCCCGAAACAACCTGACACCTGTCTCTTCTACCTTCGCATGAATTCTCCCTACCTTCTCCTGACCAGTATCGAGAGGGACTCCATGCTTTCCTGCTACATTACTAGCAGACTCGAGTTTCCCCACTCCAACAGACCCTCTCTGTAACTTCCTCCTCCACTCCATGATTGATGATGTCATATATATATATATATATATATGAATATAAGAGTCATTACTTGCATTTACATTAACCAAAATAACCAAACCAAACAAAGCTATATTTTTTTTCTTTTGATTGGTAAAAGTATTTATTATTTATAAATGTTACAGCTTATTTCTGTACATAGTATTTATATAATACAGTTATCCCCTCCAAACTATAAAAACGACTGCTCTATATCTGAGTGTCCCAATTCAACTCTCAATTACAGTCAAATTCAGATTGATTGATCCCCCCAAATTCTGTATAAACGGATGACCAAAAAAAGAGCAAAGAGATGGTATTGTCAATTAGCTTATGAGTATCCTTTTCCAGTCCTTCAAATAATCTCTGCTTTCTCTTGCACCAATACTGTCCAAGAAATTGCAGCCGGACATAAGTTCCACAAGATACAACTTCTTCTCCTACCCCTCCTTTTTTTTTTCTCCATCCCCAGCTAATTAAAGCTGCCATGAAATGATTGTTCATCACCCACTCTAAACTGAATCTTTTATATATAGACACCCAGATCTTCCTGGTCACCTCGCAGTGAAGAAGATGCTGCGACATTATCTCCGTCTCCTTTTTGCAAAGGCAGCATCTAGAAGCCATAGACCACCCTCTCCTCTTTAGATTATCCCACATTAGGATTCTATTATGTACAGCTGTCCAAAGAAAGAAAGAGACCTTAGATGGGATACCAGAAAACCATATTAGCTTCCATGGACCTTCCTCTCTTTCCTCACCAGTCAAGGCAATGTACATGGGCTTAACCGAGAAAGCACCTTCCTTTCCCCATATCCACACTCTAGAATCTATACGTTCACATACCTTTATCTTATTGACAACCTCCATAAGTTTTGCCACCTCTTCAACTTCCCAATCCAAGATATTCCTTCTTAGCTTAAGATTCCACTCCCACCCCCCACTTTCTGTGATTAAATGATCCTTAACTCAATCGTCCAGATTTAACGCCAAGGCCACCACCCCCGGGTAACCTTGTAACAAAGAATCTTCGCCACACCAAACATCTTTCCAGAACTTAGCTGTATCTCCTCTTCCAATTCTAAACCTCACTCCTTTGTTAAACACTTCCGAAACAGAGCATACAGCTTTCCATAAACCCACCCATAAGTGGCCTTGCAATTTTTGGTCTTCCAGCCCCCTACCTCCACTCCATAGTTATCACTTACTACCTCACACCATGACGAATCCCCCTCTTCCCCAAATCTCCATAACCATTTAACCAAGAGAGCCGTGTTGAATTTAGTATGACTCTTTAAGCCCAACCCCCCATCTTCTATCCTTAAGCAAACTTGTGACCATTTCACTAAGTGATATTTCTGACACTCCTCATTTCCTTTCCATAAGAATTCTCTTTGAAGTTTTTCTAATCTCCTTGCTACGGATGTTGGAATCTTCATAATCGACTTATAATAAGTTGGTAAACTTGCCAAGGAACTCTTAATGAGAGTTAACCTTCCCCCGTACGACAAAAATCTAGTCTTCCATGCTGCCAACTCTTTTCCGCCCTTTCTATTACCTTATTCCACACGTTCCTAGCCTTGTAAGAGGGTAAATCCAAATAGTATGTTGGAAATGATCCAATCTTATAGCCCAACCACTTCACTAAATGATTTAGATTTTCTGTATTCCCGATGCCGAGCAATTCAGATTTTGACAAGTTAATGCCGCTTCAACGCAGCCGAAAAAACATCTCAAGGTCTTCAAATCTATTTGCTTATTCCTGCAAAATATCTGTGTTTCATCAGCAAATTGTAAGTGCGTTATACTCGAACCCAATTCCTTTACCCTAACACCTTGGATCAACCCCTGCTCTTCAGCCTTTTTGATCAGTAAACCCAAACAATCTACTACCATGATGAACAGAAAGGGGAAAGCGGGTCTTCTTGCCTAAGACCTTTAGAAGACTTGAAAAAACCCACCGTTGATCTGTTCACCAAAACTGAGATGGATACCGTCGAAATGCAGCTTCTAAACCAATTGATCCACTTCTCACCAAAGCCCATTCTCCTCATGACATAACATAAAAAGTCCCAGTTCACGTTGTCATATGCCTTTGCCATATCCACCTTACAAACTAGGGCACTTTTCCTTGCCTTTAGAACCGAGTCATGCATTCATTGGCTACAAGTACACCGTCCAAAATCCGATTACCACCAACAAACGCACTTTGGGTGCTGGAAATGACCTTTCCCACCACCATTTTTAATCTGTTAACAAGCACCTCGGCAATAATCTTATAAAGGCTTCCAAATGATAGTATGTCATGGAACTGATTTGTAGACTATCTTAAGTTTTCTGCTACTGAACATAACGATATAGCCACCTTGTTTTAGTGCACTGGATGGCCATTGGGAAGGTATACATGCTTTAACTTCCATCTTGTACTTGGCTTTTGCTAGTATGTGGATGCATGTAACATGAACCAGTGCATCGTGAATTCGTGATAGGCTGGACAGTTTCCAAGACCAGATAAAATAAGTATTAATAGTTGGAAGCCTAAAATAATACTTTTCAGAGTTATTTTAATTTTCTTCATCCCCCCTTCCCTTCATATAATTTACAAGGCCATTAATCATGAAATGATTGGGACAGTTGATCCACTGGTCAAAAAGCAATTTCTGAGTGCTATGAAAATATTTTTCGAAATTGCAAATATGAACTATTTTTTCTGTCACCATAATCATGTTCACATGACATACCAACATTGAATAGGTAGAGCATCCCTTTCTATGTAGATAGCATTTGATTGATATCATTTGAGATTTCCACACACCAACTAGAAAATATTTCAAAACTTGGAAAATCACTTTTCATATGTAGATTAGCACTTGTAACCTTCTTTTTTTTTGGTGACGTGGAACCCCCGACCCCACTTAGTGGGGACAGGGTAAACCCCGTATACATGACCCCACCCACAAGGACCATATATCAGGTAAGCCCGGGGACTCGAACCTGGGACCTCCAGTTCCTGAGCTGAAGAGCCTGCCAGTTGAGCTAACCCGCATGGGTTCCCAGTTAGAACCTTACTGCCTCTTTCCTGAACATTTCTTTTTTGCTTCAATCTTCTCCAAATGGACACATGGTGCTGCATATTTTGATCTTCATACTTAACAGGCCAAAGACTGATGAAAAGTATGGGACCTCTTTTTGAAAATGTTGTGATTGAGCCATGCTTGCTACATGGAGACTTATGGAGTGGGAATATCAGCTCCGACAAGAATGGAGAACCTGTTATTTTGGATCCAGCATGTTACTGTAAGTCCAAGTTGAATCAGATAGCTAATATCATTTGGTTTCAAGATTGCTCCTCATATTTTTTTAGTATTTTTGCTTTTAACTAATAATCTATGTTAGTAAGCAACAGGAAAACCTAGGCTTGATGCATATGCCTTATCTCAAATAGTTGGGGTCGACAACAAGAATCTTATTCCTCCATCCCAGTCTGTCAAAAACCATATCTTCAGTCAAATTACGAGTATGTAAATTCTTTTTGATTGACTCAATCTAGGTTCTTTTGGATCTTCCTTTTCCCTTCTTAGAACCTTCAATGCATAAGCCTCACATGCCTTCTAAAATTTCCCTGTATATTTCTGCATACCAAGGGTTAGATGCCCTTGTGCCTTGGAGATAACTATAGTCTCATATGTTTCTTTATTTGTTGTTTCTATAATGTTTGCCTCACATGTTAAGATTAGCAACAAATAAGAGAACATGTGAGGCTACAGTTATCTATTGTTTTTTCAATGTTTGCTATAGTTCAGTTCCACCTTATTGCTACTTCTTGTCCTTTTGCTTCTAATTCTATTTTTGCTCTAGTTCTATTTATTTTTAGCTCTAATTCTAGCTCTAGTATCGCTTCTAAACCATTTGACTCTTGAATTCTTCTAATTCTATTTTGTTAGACCAGCAAGTTTGTTTCTTCAATATTCAAATTGCCTCCTAGTAAACTCTTGACATTAGCTTCCTTTTGCAAAGTAAAACCATAAAATCTTATTTTTCCTAGTTGTACTATAGAAATCCGATATGTTTATTGTATATTTATCTCTTGTTAAGCTTTGCAGAGTCATAATTTGTTAAATTTAATCCAAACTCCACTAGCCGACTACTAGAATCCCTTAACTTTCCGACTTTAATCCGTATTTCCAAATTATAAAGAGCCTTAAGAATATCAGTTTCCGTATTTGTCTGGCATCAATTTCCTTTCAGCAAAAGAATTTTCATAATGAGAGAAGTATTATTTGAATTTTGAAGGACTAATGCTTACCAATTTTGCGAGTATCCTTTCTTCTATAGATGGACATAATGAGGCAGAATTTGGAATGTCGTGGTGTGCTGGTTTTGGGGGCTCTTTCTACAATGCGTATTTTGAGGTATCATCTCCACTTTACTCTGCTGATATACTTTAGGACAACAGTCAATGGATTATGTGAAGTGAGAAAAAGGATATCAGTCTTATTCATATCTTCCACCAGTTGCATACCTTCCTCTTTTGGTATCTTTGTGTATGCTTTAAGACACTTGAGTTCTGTGGCATGCATTAAAATTCATGTTAGAAACCACATAACCTTAATTTATGATTGTACGTCACTAAGTTTTTTACTGAATAGTTCAGAAGAAGCTCATGGTTGATCCTACAGTGAAAAATGATAGGAATCTCTTGCAAAAACTAAATTTCTTTGTTAATAATGATTAATAAGTGCTACAAGGGGTGAGAGTTCAGAGACGAGATGAATCTAAGCATCAGTTTTTATGCGTCCTATCCTCTCTTCACTTGGTCCGCCATTATTTCTTAGTCACCACAGTCAACATGATTTTTTTTTTAAATTCTTTCTTCCTCTTGTATTACTTCTTGCAGGTCATGCCTAGGCAACCAGATTTCGAGAAAAGGAGGGATCTTTATATGCTGTATCATTACTTAAACCATTACAATCTGTTTGGATCTGGTTTTCGCTCATCCGCCATGTCTATAATAGATGACTATCTACGGATGTTAAAAGCTTAGCCATTGGTCTAACATCCCTGGGTTTCTAATCATTCCGCTTCCAAATTTGTTTCACCTCACGTTTCTTTGTAAAATAGAGCCTCTTTCCCTCTGTATGTGGCAGGTCAGATTGTATAAAATAACTCTACAGTTAATATGAAATTATACAGGTATGTCAAGCAGGAAAGCATGATTTCATATGTATGAATGTATCGGCACAAGATACCAATACTTCCTGGATCCTGGTTTTGGTGACATCTGAGGTTTTCTTCATCCTGTTCTCCAGATTTCTTTTCCTGAATTGTGCATGAAATAGATTGATAATGCACCATTTTGCAGGTTTTCAGATATACCTACCATATATTGGCAGCATATACTCACAAGGTTAGCATATTTTTCATTATCCTCCAGGAGGCCAGAATGTTTACTGGTGATACCTACAATTCAAGGACCCATTTATATGTCCTTCAAATTTTTTATTTTTTTTTGGAATTTAATCAAAAATTTTCTAAATTTTCTCCTTTCTGATATGCTAGGGTCATTTTTATCCATCTAAGAGCTTGTTTGCACTGCTTTTTTTTTGTTTTTTCTATGGAAGCAATTTGTGGGCTTAAAAGCGATTTACCACACACATTAAGCAATTTGTGGGCTTAAATGATTCATGGGTCCAAAAGCGCTTTAAATGAATAAATGAGCGTTTGGTAAATCCAAGTGAAAAGTGGTTTCACAAGAATCACTTCATCCAAATGCTGATTCTTTTGAAGATGCTATTCCCTGCTTTTGAAATCACTTTTGCGAGAATCAATTTGAGGTTTTAATGAAATATGTCTTATGGTCTTATATGTCCCTTTAAAACTTTTAAAATACTATTTTACCCATGTTATTTTCAAAATCAAATCTAAAATTTTTGGTATGTTAGTTTTTATTTTTTTATTTTTTATTATTTTGATCTATTGATTCGTTGTTGAACCTAATCAGTGACCTTACTATGCGTTGCTTCAAGAAGCTTGTTGTAAGATCGTTACATCCAAGTAGTCTCCAATATAGAAATGGGGACGAGCAGAGGAGAATTGAGGTTGAGGAGAAAAAAGGGAAGCATTCTTTTGGAGTCTATTTTGCAGTTTTGTAACTCTCGTCATATTTTTAACCACCGATGTATGGCTCAGTTAGTAGCAAGTTGGGTTCTAGTGGGTGTCTCCAGAGGGTAAATCTGGAGTTCGAATCTCACTAGAAGCACTCGTGACTAGAAGTTTACCGTAATTGCTCCTACCCCTAACGTGGATTAGTCCCACACCGGCTGTGGGGACACCACGTGTTGAAGACCAAAAAGAAAAACTCGTCATATTTTTTTCTTTTCATTATAGATTATTTCTAACGTTTTTTATCTAATTGAAATCGCTCTTTATAAGTGTTTACCAAACAATTTTTATTCCTCTTTATTTAAGTAGTTATGAAGTGCTTAGTAAAAATCAATTTTAAAGGAATCGATATGCTGCCCACAAATCTTTGAAACAGAACGACAGAAGATTACGAAAAGAAGAAGATAGAAAATATGGAATTCGTGTCAGAGATTCCGCCATCAATGGAGCTGGTTATAGCTCTGGAGCACGCAACCCTAATGGTAAAACAGCTCCCATCGACCACAGATCCCTCCCAAATCCTCCAAGTCCGCTCCTCATTCCAAAACGCTCACCAACAACTAGGTTCCTTTCTCGCTCGCTTCGAATCGCCGCCGCAGCCTCACGTCGGCGGGAACTCCGTCTCCTGTGCTGTCGGAGACGATGAACCAATGGAGCTTGGCGACGACGAAAACTCGAAGATCATCATCGACAAGGTGGAGGAACGGATGAGAGACTGTGTTCTTCAGAACAAGCGGCGCAAACGCCCTCCGTCGCCTTCGTCGATCGCGGCAACAGAACGACGCGCTTCTTCCGACATCGATTCGGTTCCAGAGCTTCCAGTGTTTGATCCTCATGGAACGCGTTTGCGATCTTTGGATCTTGTTTTCCAGTTCCATGGATAAGAATCCCAAATCTTCTGACTGAAGGCGAAGAACAACAGCAGCAAAAACAGAGCAATTTAGCAGGAATTGGAAACCTGGAATGCAATTATGTAGTGAAATTATTCAGACAAAGAAGCCGTTTTGGATTGTTTCTGTTCAGTTGATTTGCCATTTGATGTGTAAGCATCACACAATGAAGCTTAGTTGAATTATTTTGTTTGTTGTTAAAATAAATAAATAAATAAAAAAGTGTTGGGATAAAATATTTTGTTGTTGTTGTATTTTGTAATACAACCAGTTAGCGTTGAAGTCAGTTTCAGGTTTATTAGGTTTCTTAAATGTAAGTTACCCTTTTTAGTAGATTGAGGATCTTCTATGTTATGGAGACAAGTGTCAATTTCGTGTGAGATTCATACGAGGTTCACATCGTTCAGGTTTACAGAAGATCTGCATCCATTCATAGCAGACTCCACACTTTATATTGACAAAGCTTTGGCTATCATGGCACATTGGTTTGAAGGTTTAAAAATGGTGCTTAAGAAAGGATTTGGGAGAATTGAACTTAAAGGGGACTCTGAAACTTGTTATACGTACATTTGCTTGAAGACAAATCAGAGATTCCATAAAAAAATTTTGGGGCTAATTTATAAGGCTGGAGCAATCATCAAGAGGATTTCATATGTTACCGTTTTGCATATATATACACACAGAAGCAAATCAAGTTGTCTAAAGTTTAGCAAATTTTGCTGTTAGATCATTTTTCATGTTTGTGGGTAGATAAACCACTTGACCTTCTTTGCTTTGTAATTTTAGATGATTTGCAATTTGGTGGGAGCATGGAAGCTGTAACATTGACTATAGCGTGCATCTACGCATGCCATGCGTCCAAATACTATCTGACCTTCTAGAAATTTGGACGTGTGGCGTGTATCTACACAAGCCTATGAAATTGTGGCGTTTATATGATGCAGCCGATGCTACAACTTTAACGTTGCAGCGCGACTACGTCTTTACAAGGTTTGATGGTGTCTGGATGCATAATACGTATTCACATACACCTATGAACACGTGGTATACATGCAGCTGATACTGCAACTTGTACGCTCCAAACCATATGGTGCGACTATGACTAGACTTGATGTAACTTAATATTTTTGCTATTAAGTTCTTACGAAAAAAAAAAAAAAAATCATCGAGCCCAAGTTAGAAAAGTTGTTAAAGGGAAAGGTTGAAGGCTTCCAAGGTTTGAAGGCTCGAGATCGGGGATTGAACAGGTCCTGGTTGGTATCGTCCGGTTTGGATCTAGTACAAAAAAGATGAATTTTTTATTTAAATTTCAAATTAAAAAGATTTGAACTGGCTGAACTAGTTGTTGGACAGACGGTACCAGTAGGGACCAATTGGTATTGGATTGGTCCAGATGGATAACATTTTGGACTGTCCAATTCACAAATTTGAAAAACAATTAAAAAAAAAATGACATACCGATTGTACCGATCATCGAACTGGTTATACTGATCGATCCAAACCAGCAATGGTCATACCGGCTAGTCTAAAACCTCACGATGCAATTGTTTGTACCATGACCAACGATCCGGTCCAGGTATGGACCAGACCGATCCTTTAAACCTAAGCTTCAGCTAAATCCTCAGGGGTGTGTTTGGCTAGTGAGAAAGCTTGAGAAAGGAAAATATTTAGCTACTTTCTCATGTTTTTTGGGTGTTTGGATAATCGAAAAATGTGGGACCCACTGAAAACACTTTTCTAAACCATCATATTTTCGGTCAAATTATTACCCTTATTTATTTTTTGATAGAAAAACGTGAGACCCACTAGAAAACACTTTTCCAAACCAACATAATTTTTTATTAAATTAATACCCCTATTTATTTTCCTCTCAAAACAAAGAAAATAAAGTTTGTATTCACACTCTTAATTCATGGATGATAGAATATACGACCAGTAAACTTTATCGCAAGCAACTCAAAATTTGGTTGAAAAATACAAAAAGATATATTTGAAAAATACAAGATATATACAAATATTTGGAACTACTTATGTGCAAAACCACCAAGCAAACAATCACCTGTGACATGTTTGCGAAAAAATCCAACTGAACTGCTATCAAATTCTCTCAATTTGAAGGAAACTGATAATAGCTGAATAGCTGACCCAGAGACTTTCTTGAGGGAAGGCGCTCTCTGGACTTGACGAGACCCTTTTTTGAGAATGGCTTGATAGCCATCTTCGTTTCTAGCACTCACCATGTAAATAACTCCTCCTGTCTCGGCTATTATGCGCCGGAGTGAGAGGTAGTACTGCTTCCCTTTTTTACCACGTGGCAAACCAACTCGCAACTTACACTAATTTTTAAAGCCAAACTAGTCTCCCTTTGCCCACCCTTGTTTCCAAACACATCTGTACAAATGAGTAGGGCTTACGTAGACGATATTTACTAATCTGCATGATCTTTAGGTTTGAAAAGTCAACAAGTTTGGCTATTCGGTCTTCAAAGCCACCACAAAAGTTTGAGTTGAGTTTATTTTAAGGAAAAAAGAAACTAACAAAAATAGTAGAATTTTTTTTAATTCGTTCAACCAAATTTAGCATCAAATCAAATACTTATTGCATGAGATCTTTGCTCTCTCTTATTTCAGAGAGAAATCTAAGGTTTGTAAAACCCTAGAAGTGGTCTTTAAATGGGACAGCTAAACACATCTCAGACACTTAGAAAGGAAGATGCATGATACCAACCAAACCATCTGACATATAGGGTTTTCCCAAATCTCTTACCACATAAACACTGCATTCTGTTACTTCACACATATGGGTATTTGTATATATGTGTGTATATCCATCCATCCATCAAATATATATAGACAATGTGAAAAAGAAATGCTTTTATACCTAGACTGTTACAAACTACAAGACCCATATTCAAGTTGTGTGTGTATATATATGTGTATTTGTATGTTTTGGGTGTCAGTGTGTATATATATATGTGTGTGTGTGTGTGTATCCATCCATCAAGTATATATAGACAATTTGAATACGAAATGCGCATTTTATACCTAGACTGCACAGTATACAAGACCCATATATATA
>JAUPMG010139366.1:0-11296 GCA_031762675.1 Pachysandra terminalis
GGTATGGCTCCTAAAGTTTTCTAAGGGGGCTTGTGTATACTGTTGGTGTACAGTGTATAACCACAAGTATCTTTTGTTACTATTTTAACTTTACTTATAAAAATATAATCACACCTTACTTATCAAAAAAAAAAAGGGTACTGTACTCGAGATTGCATGGTGAAGCTAAATTCTATTGTTTTTTTTTCCTTTCCTGTTGTACAATTGATCATTATCTCAACTCTTAGCAATTTTCTCAGCCATTTGTCATTTTGTGTGTGCGTATATATGCACAGTTACATACTATATTATGATACAAATTCCTGTATTTTTATCTATATTTGGATTCGACAAAGTTCTATAATCCTGGCCCTGCTTCATCTATCCATTCTTACTTGTATCATCTACTATTTTGCGCAATGAGAGTGGTTTTCTCTTTCCATTGATATTTTTTGAAGTACACATTACCTGTCAATTAATGTTTACTCTTTATTCTTTCCTTTTTCATGGCAGAACCACAACCTTACATCAAAATATGATTTTCACAGCTATATGATACGCTCTATGGAAGAAGAATTCCAAAGGATAGTTGGAGTGAGGTATGTTAGATTTTCATAAAACTGCCTTTGTTGCCAATGAATGAGTCTGCTATAAGCAAGAATTATTACCAGCAAGAAAAGTGTAGTAACAAAACAAAAATGTAAAGTCATCATGCATATGATCTCCTTAAGTAATTTATGCTACCTTTTCTATATTTCAATGTCATACTGTTGTCACCCATTCCTTCTACATTGTAAGCTAACATCATTACACTCACTGTAGGTGCAGATTACACCTTGAGGTTACAGCCTCACAGAAGCTTCCTACATTTTTATCAAATATCGTATTGGATCTTTGTACTTTTGTTTCACAATATGCATGCCGACAGATTTACATTCTGCATTTTCTATCACATAAGATATTATGTATTATGATCTCAGGACTTCATTAACAATCAAGAAAGGAAAAAAAGTTTCTTTTCTTTAACGTCTGATGTGCATCCAATTATCCAAGGTTTTTAGAACTGGAAATATATCATGTTTGGTGATTACTTGTTATAAATTTGCTTGACGGAGAATAAAATACCTAGATTTTAGCGTTCAACTTAGATGACACAAAGTCACTGTTCACTAATATTATTTGAAAATATATTGAGTCTAAATGTTTGAAGCCCAGAATGGCCAAGTGGGTAAGCCTGATTCTGACTCGGGTTCTTCCATTTGCCCCTTATTGTTACTCTATCTATAGTAGCTTACACCAATGCTTTAAAAGGCATTTCAAGGTTAGGTTGATACTCACTTTGAAGCTCACCTCAAGGAGAAGCCCTAGGGGCAAAGAATTAGACTCAAGGAAGGTTGTCAAATTGTGAATAGAATCTAAATCTTTAGGAGGCTATTTAGAAATGAATCGTAATTTCGAGTCGTAAATCGTAAGATTCATAGTAATTTTAGTAGAAGTAGGGTTTGGGATTCTAATTTTTGGATTTCTCTTAGGAAAAAGGTTGTTTGTTATTAAATAAATAAACTATATTTATTTATGTATATTTAATCAGAGTACTATATTCTATATAAACAGGAATCAAACGAAAAGGGGAATTTTTTTCAGTAGAAAAAGGAAACTGAAATTTTTTAGTTTTTTTTATCAGTAAAATTTGATTTCTATTCAAAAAGCCCTAAGGCTGAATCTCTACAGTAATGTATTTTCTGTACATAAATGAGCCCAAAAACAAGTATTCCACCTAGACCAAGCTATTAGTATCCCATCTTAAACCCCATATAACATCAAAATCAGTATAGCTACACCCCCCAACATCTGTATAATTTGAGGCCCAAGAAATAAGCAATGATAAGGTACTATCAATTATCTTCTGTGTTTCCTTCTCCTATTCTTTGAAGATCCTCTGATTTCTCTCAAGCCAAATAGTCCACCAAATTGCTGCTGGGCACAGATTCCATAATATGCAGCTCCTTCTCCTTCCTTATTTTTTTCCAACTCCAACTGCTCAAAACAGCCTTGAAATGTTCTTGCATAACCCACTCTAAGTTGAATCTTCTGATGAAAGAATACCAAATCTTCCTAGTGACCTCACAAAGAAGAAGCAAATGTGAAACTGTCTCCTCCTCCATCTTGCAAACACAGCATCTTGGGGCCATTGACCATCCTCTCCTTTTGAGATTATCACATGTAAGAATTATACATTGACTTAATCGAGAAGCCAACTTTTTCTCCCCCATACCACTCTCTAATATCACCACCATCTCTAACTTTAATTTTATGAATTTCCTCCATCATCAATGTTACCTCTTCTACTTCCCAATCAATTATATTCCTTCTTAATTTAAGATCTCATACCCACCCCCCACTTTCTTTAACTAGGTGATCCTTCACCCAAGCATCCAAGTTAACAGAAATAGCAGCCACCATCGGGAATGCATGAATCAAATTTTGATCCCCTCACCATACATCCTTCCAAAATTTCACTCCACCTTTGTTAAACCCCTCCATTGCTGAACATATGGCCTTCCAAACTCCCACCTCGAAAGAATCCTTACATTTTTTAGTAACCCAACCCCCCTACCTCAACCCCATATTTTACACCTACCACTTCTCTCGACAAGCAGTCCTCCTCTTCTCCAAACCTCCACAACTACTTCTCCAATAGAGCCATATTGAATTGAGTGAGGTTTCTCAAAACCCAAACCCCCTTCTCCCTTCCTTAAACACACCTTCGCTCACTTCACAAGATGATATTTCTCCACTTCCTCACTTTCATCCCACAAAAAATCCCTTTGAAGTTTCTCAAGTCTCCTAGCCACCATCGTTGGAATCTTTAAAATAGACCTGTAATATGTTGATAAGTTCTCCAAGGAATTATTTATAAGAACTAATCTGCCCCATTTCGACAAATATTTAGTTTTTCACATTGCCAACTTCCTTTCCGACCTTTCTACCACCTTATTCCAAACACTGCTGGCCTTGTAATGAGCCCCCAAAGGGAGACCCAGATACTCAGCTGGTAAAGAGCTAATCTTGCACCCCAACCATCTCACTATTTGATTCAAATTACATGTATCCCCAATCCCAATTAACTCTGATTTTACCAAATTAATACGAAGCCCCGACACCACTTCAAAGCACACTAGTAAACATCTCAACGCCTTCAGGTCTGATTGTTTGTTTCTACAAAAGATCAACATATCATCAGCAAATTGGAGATGCAAAATACTAGGAGCCACCTCCTTCACCTTCACACCTTGGATCAAACCCAATTCTTTTGTTCTGTTTATCATTTTGCCTAAGCATTCAGCCACCAGCCCACCATAATGAAAAGAAAAGGGGATAACGGATCCCCCTGTTTGAAAAAACCCACCGCTGTCCCGTTCAACAAAACTGAAATGGAAACTGATGAGATGCAGCTATTAATCCATCTAATCCACTTTTCCCCAAATCCCATCCTCCTCATGATATAAAACAAAAAGGTCCAGTTCACATTATCGTAGGATTTTTCCAAATCAACCTTATATATCAATGCGTTCTTCCTATCTTTCAAAATAGAATCAATGCATTCGTTGGCTAAAAGCACTCCATCCAATTTTTGTTGACCACCTACAAATGCACTTTGAGTGTTGGAAATCACTCTCCCCACCATCTTTTTTAGTCTATTTGCAAGTGACTTAGCAATAATCTTATATAAACTCCCCACCAAACTAATGGGACAGAAATCTTTAATATCCGTCGCTCCCTCTCTCTTAGGAATAAGAACCTGAAAAGTCGCATTTACACTTCTTTCAAAGCAGCCCTTCTCATAAAATTCCATGAAAACTTGCATAACGTCCTCATTCACAACCTCCCGACACTTTTTATAAAATGCCAAGGTAAATCCATCTGGTCCTGGTGCTTTATCCCCATTCATTTCCTTGATTGCCTCAAACACCTCGCTTTCAGAAAAGGCCACCTCTAACACTTCAACATCCGAAAAGGATAATCACTCAAACTCCATTCTATCTAAACCCGATCTATGTCTATGCTCTTCCATAAAGAGGTTTTTATAATATTCTTCAACTTGCTTCATTAATCTCCCCCTCCTTCTTTACCACTACCCCATCCACTTCAATACTTCTAATTGTGTTCACCCTATTCCTTGCGTTAACCATCTTGTGAAAAAACTGTGTTTTTATCACTTTCCTTAAGCCAAATTGCCCGTGATTTCTGCCTCCAACAAATTTCCTCCATCTTTGCTACTTTGACAAGTTCGTTTTTATGATGTTCCCTCTCCATTCTCTCCTCTTTCCCCATTTCCCCTTTATCTTCCAGTACATCCAGGTTCTGAATTTTATCCAAAAGCTACCCCATCCTATTCTCCACTCTTCCCAATTTTTCTTTATTCCACTTTTTAAGCTCCCCTTTCAATAATTTCAGTTTTCTGCAAAACAAAAAACTCGGGCTGCCACTAACCTCAAAGCCTTTCCACCACTTGCTCATCATTACAACAAAGTTTTCTTCCTCCAACCACAAGTTTTCGAACCAGAATGGGTACTTATTGACTAACTTGTTCTCGCAAAGCAGCATAATTGGAGTATGGTCTGAAGTTGCTTTTGCCAATGATATCACTTGCACACTAGCACAGGCTTCTTCCCATTCTAAAGGTCAAATGGATAAAATTGTAACTTGTAAGATCCATCGTGACTTTAACAACAGAGGGCTCTCACTTCAGCCTTATGCCTCAGGTATGAGGAAAGAGGCTAATGCCTCCTACCTTGAAGGTGAACTTTATCATTTTTTTTTTTTTTTACATTTTCTTAAAAATATTTAGACAAACACTTAATGTATAATTTTTAACATAGGATTGTAAGTTTAATTGTAAGAATCTTTTTGATCCCATATTTCACAGTAAGAATTTTCCCCATGAATGGATTTGGGGAACATTGTATTTGTGTGGTAGTTCTGCAACTATTTTCTATTCAAATCCACAATTTGAGCTGATGAATAAATGTCATTTGCTTTTCATGATTAACAAATAATAAATTATGTTGAACATGCTAGGTCTAATAAAAATTTTAAAGTTTGAACTCAGGCTGTAGCCACCCACCCTTGCTCCACAACTGGAGATTATCTACGTATGTCTTCAGCTCATTAACTGTGACTTGGACATCAATTATGTTGTGTAATTTACATTTTCCCAAAAGTTTCTGATGTTGGATCCATGTGTTAGTTTGTACATTTGAGTTTCCTTGAAAAATCTGGCAAACTAATGCGCTTATCTTTGGATATGTTGCAGTGCACCACTTTGGGGATTTGTTGTTGTTTTCATGTTGTTTAATGTGAAAGGTAAGTCATGTTTCACATTTTATTTTCTTTAGACAATGTGACACCATTTGCTCAAATATACTTCAGTGTTTCTCCAACATCCAATTCTCCCATTTCCCTGATGAAGTTGGGTATAATAGCTTCAGTTGTAGATTTTCTGTTGATGTCTTTTACCTTATCTTGCTTCATTCCCTGAGATTATAACAGAGTTACCAACTTCAATAATCACCAAGCTGATGGTTTAGAATTTGAAATGCAACATTAGAATTTTCAAAAAATCTGGTTTAAAAAAATCAAGATTACCATATAGAATACTAGAGGTTTCGTATGACATAGAATGGTTTAACAATATTCATCACGAACTTAAACATTAAAAAATGGGATTTTATAGGTCCAAAAAAAGGTTGGGATCTTTTAGCATACAAATTTTTAGAAGTGTGAGGATCTGACAGGAAAGAAGTATTCTGCATATGAGTAGCTTTATATTGGTGTATTCTGCATATTTTCTGCAAGTAATCAAGTTGGGTTAGCTTCATCAGCTTGGTTATATGGCTTTAAGATAACATAAGAATGTTGATAATCTGATGACAAAGTTCTTCAGAGAGAATTCAATTCTAATGCTCATGTGAATGTGGTTAGTAAGACAATCAAACAACATAATTGGAATTATGTAAAATTCTAATTCAATAAATTGCAATTCTAAGAATTGGAATTTTAAAGTCCAATTTTGAATTCCTTCTGTCAACCAAACCCAAGAGAAAAGGGGTTTGGAATCCATGTTTCTCCGCTCTAGACTGTGGGAACCACTTCAAATTTGAATCAAATTCAAAATTTGAAGTACAAGACACTGGTGCCATAATTTTATCCCAAATCCAATTAGAATCAAATAAGGATCTTTACTAATTGCCATAATGCCCAATAACACATTGCAACTGTACCTGTACAGAAGAGGAAGATAACGAACGCCCTTTACTAATCAGTTCTTCAACAGTTCAACCAGTCAATATTCTATAATGGTTCCTAGATTGGGACTTTCAATATTGTTTAACCCTGATTATTACATAACTATTACGAGGGATCCATTTAAACAAATGTGAACTAGAAAAACACTTTTCCAAATAATCTTTTCTGTCCATACATACATACATATATATAATATTATACTTTTGATCAGCAGTTTATCAAAACCACTGCTCAGAAATGTCCAACATTATCAAGTGATACAAACTGGTTATTGATCTTTATACAAGGTGGTGGCTTCCCATATTCTTATGAGTCATTCAACTATCGAACATACCTTTACTATATGTTACCAACATTGGTTGGTATATTGAAGTAATCGATGTAAACTCATAGAACATATGAAGCTCTCAGGTCTAAAGATAACAAATAAGCTACGCCAAAGAAATACATGACAACCAACAGTGAGAAATGCCTTCAATCGATGTAAACTGATAGAACATATGAAGCTCTCAGGTCTAAAGATAACAAGTAAGCTACACCAAAGAAATACACGACAACCGACAGTGACAAATGCCTAGTGTTTTTTCTAAACTAATCTCTTTCAACGTCACACACCCACATGAAGGTCTAGGGTCTCTACTCATGACTGAGATAAGGTGAGTTCACTGTGCATATAAATGCGCTGCTGAGGCTCACAATCAATTAGAAAAACATTTCTGCTAGCAAGTAAATTGAATTAGATCACCTGCATATGGCCTTAAGCACTTGCATGACATAATCACATCTACGAACCAAATGCCCCATGTAATTTAAACTTGTATGAGAAAGTGACAGCGTAATTAGTTATCATGAATGTGAGATATTAATAATCAAAAGGGCATTAATTAAGTGTTCATTGCCTTTTTTCTTTTTCATGGCACATATTTCCAACACCAGCCTCCACATACAGTTTTAGAAGAAGTTTTTCGTGCCGATGCAATGTTTTCATGGTCATATCTATTTCACGCAGCTGATCGACCATGTGGTGCCTTGACCTTCACCTAGTCAAGGCCAGCCTAAGCCACTCGAATGACAATCCAACCCAAAACTACTCCAGCATGATGCATCAATAGGATATGACCCACTCAAGTCCCACACACCAAGCCTATCTTGACCATTCCACAAGTTGCCTCACAACACCCAACTTGTGCTCATCCAACTCGTAGTGTTTTCGTCATTATGGTCTATCCAACACCCTTATAGTGTTAACATGGTCCTCAACCATACTGATCATCGAACACCCACACTAAGAGGCATGCATGTAGAGAGTCCTCATAGCACTTCGTACAGCCATAGAGCCCCAGTAGCTCCAACTACTACACGTCGAGGACATGTAGCTCATAGCATATGCCTCAAACCATTAGCTCAGTCCGTCGTGCCAACCAAGGCAACTTGCATCTCATAGCACCAGCATAACATTGGCACAATCCATCTTGGCATGCACAAGCCAATTGTGTCACCCTAACAAGGCGTCGTCCATAACCTTGCTTCTCGTGCCACGTGATCCTCGTGGAGTATGCCAAACCCAAGACATGTCTCCACAAAAGCCCACGCCAAGCCCTCCCAACCTAGCTATAGCTCATCAACTAACCATGCCTACCGAACAGCCCAAGCATGTATAGTGCATGCTAGAGCAATGCAACATATTAGCTTTCAGTTTGGGATAGAGCGTACTATTGTCAAGACATTGCTCTCGTAGTATCCCAGGACATACCATCAAAGGCCTAGGAGACCCTAAACGCCACCTTTGTGATGCTAAGGTCGCCTCAAGCTCCTTGGGTATTGTGTGTCTTGGGGCACACTTAGCACGGGGAGAGGCCAAGCAACACCACCCTCCTTAAGGTGGATGTTAGACCTTTACCCATTTGCCAAGAGCAAACATCATCTCTGCTAGTGCAGTCACACTGGGTTTTCCGGAGTTCATGGAAGAGTGTTCACTGGCCTTTTGAACCAGCGTTTTCATGATATCGTCTATTAGGGGTGCAGCTTGGGTCGGTTCCACCAGAAAACTGACTGACCCAAACTGACTTCGGTTTGGTTTGGATTTCTAGACATTTGGTTCGGTTTTGGTTTTAAAATTATAAAACCAAATTATATTGGTTTGGTTTTGGGTTTGATGTCTTGGTTAAACCGAACTGAACCGAAACCTGAACTTTATTATTTATACCGCTAAACCGAACCAAATCGATTGAAACGGAATTATAGTCTATATATGTGTATGATATATGATAAAAATGGTTTATGATATTTTATGTATGATACATAAAACATAAACTTTTATATATAAAATGTAATTCTTAAAAAAATTGTATTAAATCGTCCTAATCTGATCCAAACTGAATTTGCAATTTGTGTTGGGGAGTTCGGTTTTTAATTCGGCTCCGTTCGGTTTTGGGTCAACCTTGACTAACCTCAGTTTGCTCTTGGGTTGATATAAACCCGAACCAAACCGAACCGAACCGAGTTGCACCCTTATCGTCTATACTATCAACCTTGACTAACCTCGGTTTGCTCTTGGGTTGATGTAAACCCGAACCAAACCGAACTGAGTTGCACCGCTATCGTCTATACTAATTCTTTTCCATGCCCATAACCTGTATGGGCCCCACATGTTACCACCTTTGTCCATTTTCTCAGCATAAACACATTTAGGCACACCCATGCCATGTATAAACACCCCAAAGTTGTTTCCCAAAGTAACCCCTCAAGTTAGCCACACTTGGCCAAGGCTTTCATGTCGGGCCGAACCGTGTGCCCACCATACACCTTGCATATTGTTGGGCTGTGAAGTGTCTTTACCTGCATGTCATCATGTGACAACGTGTCTTCATTGAGATTCTGGAATCTTAAAGAGGAATGGAGATGAGATTAGACGCTGACCATGTTGTGCCCCAAGTAATTGTGATAGAGAAGAGCATGATGAATGCATGCCCCAACATTGCCTCAGAGTCAGGACGGCACCGGTCTATTTCATCACCATGCAAGTCCTAGTGCCAAGCTAGGTCCCTAGGGCCTTGGGCACTGGATGCCCGAGTTCAGCCCCCCTTGTTGTGGCCTCGTCCACTTGCTCCAAGGGGCATGAAGAGCTAATGGATTGGTGGCTAAGTTGCATAGTTACGAACACATGGTGTCAGATTTGACAAACTCCAAAAAATAGGACTCAAGGAAACATGGTGCGTGTATTAATATTTGGAAAAATCTTACAGCTCTAATTTATAGAGAATGCTATAGAGTGACAGGGAAGGTAGCATTTAAATATGAAACCATTAATGAACATAAACAAGAAATCTATTCTGGTTCATAGGGAATGACCTCCCCATGGTCACTTTAAGCTTAATGTCAATAGGGATTCCTCCGGTAATCCAGGACTGAGTGGTAAGGGTAGCATCATTCCAGTAACATGATCATTGCTTCTCATCCACGTTATGGTCATACAAATACTGTGACCCGGGCTTTGGCCCTTGATGGCTTAAACATCTGTGCATCGTTATCTTTATCCTCTCTTAGTTAAATCGGACTCAAAAGTTATGGTTGAAAGGTCCTTGAGCATTCTTCTCCAGCTCGGTTTGTATGGTATTGGGATGATATTCTTGAGTTTGGTTACAGACTTCATATTTCCTTCTCTTTCATATATATATATATATAGGGCCCATCAGGTCCCTCCCCCTTGGATCTAGAGACTAGTGAATATGAGCCAGTACCTCTTACAGTGATGATAGGCAGATTCTTGCAGCCAGGACAACAAGCACCACCATACCTTTGGCATCTCCCTCAGGTCCCAAAGAGAAGATGGTTGCACCTGCAGAACTTGTCATGTCTCTGAGTTATGACAACAGGTCAGTTGTCAAATCTAGGCTACAGTTGTCATATGTATATATATGTACAGTCTAGTTCCGATAGCTGTACAGTTGTCATATATATATATATATATATATATATATATGACAACAGGTCACCACCTCAAAGGGATGAGTGGATAAGATTCTCACTTCTCTTGCTCATACCATAGTACCTTTGCCCACATCCTGCACATAAATGGCAACAAGACTGTACAGTCTAGTTCCGATAGCTGTAGTCTGTAACCTGCATCTGCTAATTTCTTGCCCTGCTTCTTTTATGCTTTCTTCTTCTCACAATTTTATTCTAATCACTAATACCAATGAATTCTTTATCTTATCTGCAGGGTCTAATCTTTATTTCTGGATAGCAATCATTCCCATTACTGTGAGTTGTTTCTTTGATGCATTGTTACTTTCAACAGAATTGTGGGCTAGACATGATTCATGAGTAAGAGTTGATAGCATGGATATATATCATTGTTGATGTGCCATCGTATGAAAATATTATACAATATCATGTCTCTAAACATTCACAAAAAGTCCGCTGCAAGAATGATAAACTTTCTGATGAACTTTTAGCAGCATAAAACTAACATATGTATTGTATGTCCGATATAGTGTTAGTTTGAAGTTTAACTGCCTTGTGGGTTGAAACTGAGTATTTATGTATCTAAATATATGCATGCAAACCTATAGATGAATACATATATGTGTGAGCAGTGTTTTAAATATTGCTTTCGCTGGAAATTTCGCCACCAGGACTTGAGGGAAATTTCAGAGATATTATCGTTTTGGCATAATATTTTGCCAGATGGAGAGATTGGGGGAAAATTAGGAAAAAATTGGAATTTTTTAATGAAACTTCAAGCATTACTTAAACATATATAAACACACACAAATAACTCAAAATATAGCAATAAATAGCTATGTATAGTGATGAACAAACATCATCTAAGTAAAATACGCGCTGCCAGCCTGTCAATATAAAATGTGAAGTGCCATCCATACAAACTCAAAATACAACTAAATGTCATAAAAACAACATTTTTTTTTATAGGTAAGAAAAATTCTATTAAAAAGAAGCCAAATGGCCAAATATCTTTACAAAAGTACAAGAATGAACAATTTAC
>JAUPMG010139407.1:0-11294 GCA_031762675.1 Pachysandra terminalis
CAGAACAAAGGATATTACAAATATTTATAATTTGTACAATATCTTTGACCATAGGATTTTTTGTATGAGGGAGTAAAATGTCACATTGCATTTCGGACATAAATTTTGAAATTAAAGTTCAATATCTTGGGTAGGGATGAATAAGGAATTTAAGCTGCAAAAGAACTTATTGAATTTCCCAAGATAAAGGTTCTAGCTTCCTGCAATCCTGCCAATCCGAGCTGGTCATCCTACTTGTTGGTGACGCCTACAAAAAAATTACAAAGAAAAAGGTATTTCGAAGAAGGTAAACTCTTTGTTCTTACAGAAAAAAGTTCCGTGCAAGGGGAATGATACAAGACCTTGTCTCCCCTCTGTACATCGAAGCTCCTCTGAAGAGTCTGTTGCTTTCCCCGCAAGCAATATTGTAATTGATGAGATGTACTATAGAAGGTAAATACAAACACATTAATATAGTACATCCACGACAGTTGTTTACTAGCAATAATACCACAGCACATTGTGTACACGGAAAATATAGTTGTTTACCAGCAAAAATACCTTGAGATTCAAATGTTAAAGAACATCCAGAGCAAGGATTGTGAAGATCCAAGGTCAAAGGAAGCAATCTTTATGACTCGGAAAATATGTTTTAGACATGCTTAATAAGGCTGGAAAATTAGGAACTCATCCAGTTGATACCCCCATTGATAGGAGATCCCATAATAATTTTATATTTCCGTTACTAATTATATCCACTAACTTTCACGATATAATATAATATAATATGAAGTGTATATTATATCGTATAGATTAAATACACCAAATATTAACTTGATCAAACGTTTTAACCATCTGATTTTACTTTATAATTTTCGAGGGTTAAAACAATAGAGAAACTAACTCAAAGTACTAAGAATTAAAAATGAAATTTCGATGATTTAAAGTTGTGTTCTAATCTTTTCTACAAAATCATATAAGTGGAATCAACTCGATGGTTAGTCTTAATTATTTTGAACATTTGTCACATGTCAAAATTTTAGGCCCTAAAGATCTTTGTTTTGTGTGTTAAGTCAAAGATCCAAGGAATCCCCAAATAACAAAACAATACATCTAGTGATACCTAGAACATCTTTCTCATTCAGTAAAGCTCAACGACATATGCAAGTACATGGCGAAAAGTAACATTAAATCCAAAACAATCACACAAATTCTAGAACAGATTAGTGTTGATATAGGTAAAATTATCTATCATCAGATCATGGAAAGAAGAGCCATAATTCTTCTTAAATGCAGATAAAAAAGGCAAATATTTCAATAATACCAATCTAACCCGGTTCATATACCAATAGTTTTATGCAAAGGGACAGCCACAATAATTATATAACATCCACAATGTGCTGAGAATATATAGCAGGGTGCAGCACAACAGAATATATCCTAGTGGACTCTTTAATACTTGAAATGTAATTCAACATGGAAAATCAATAGCAGCAAAACAACCTAATAACAGTTCATTATATATGTCCAGTCTAAAAAGAATAAAAGAAAGAAAACCCAAACAGAATATTATATGTTAACAAGAGGATATCTATAAGAAGACTTTAGTGACGGAGTTCGACAAGCGTAATCATAGAACAGCTTAAAACTAATAGCATAAGCCATTGTTGACATCAGCTTGAGACTTATCAGAAAAACTGCCATATATGCAAGTTGTCAATATCCCAAATAGAGGAAAATCTGAGAAATAGAAAACTTAATAAGATAATAATTGACAAAATGTGAAATACATAAATAAATAAAAGGTTAAAAATAGGCCTACTACTACACACAAACCACCATGATGGCTGATTATATGGTTATAGAAACAGAAAACTAAAAGCAAGGAATAGCAATAATGAAGCCTTAGAGTAACCACGATCAAATCCAAGATTCAAGAAATCGATTAAAGGAAGGTGTCATGGAGATCAAGTAATGCTTGATTTACAATAAAAATTGATTCAAAAATCACATATTTTGTATTGCGACAAAATGATGATTTGGATAGAAATCATAGTACCAAAATGGTAATATCTATAACTTGTTTAACACATCCGTATCCTTTATTAATGCTCAAATCTAATCAGTCTATTAAATCTTTTTGCATTCTCAAATTCTAAATTCACAATGTATCAACAAATTTGAACTTGAAAAACTAAAATTGATAAGAAAGCTACCCGGTAGAATATTAAATCGCTAAGAAAAACTCAAATATATAACAAGGAACAATTCTATCTGATCCAAAACTAACTCATGAGTATTTCTCCCTTTTTTTCTACTTTATGAGAGAAACTTTTATTTTATATATGAACCCATAAGGGTGGATATTTAACATCCCTACCAATGATATTGAAGTTTGATTATAGAATATGACTTCAAAACAATATATGACATTTTACCTTCATACAAAAATCATAAATCAATATAGCCTATTATATAAGTTATGTTCTTAATGTAAATGATACAAATTATTTAGTTGTATAATTAAATAAAATAATTTTTTATTTTGCAAAATTCACATAAATGAATAGAAGGGATCCACTGATCAGTAGTTATACCTAAAGTATTATCAATAATAATATTACTTAATTAACATTTTAATGTATTTATAACTTATTGTCTCCTAAAGTCAAGTAACTTATTGTCTTTTTATTACGTTTAAATATTAAATCATTAAAAATTTATCATTAACGAGTTGATTATTCTTATAATTTAAAATATATATATATATATATATATTAGAGAACAAATGATATTAAAATTTTTTTAATTTGTTCAATATATTTGACTATAGGATTTTAAGTATGAGGAATTAAAATGTCACATTGTATTTTGGACATAAATTTTGAACTTAAAGTTTAATATCTTGGGGATGGAAAAATCCATACTAGAAAAAAAACTGTAATTATATGTCTAGAAAATGGGTGGAAAGGGAATTTGAAAATTTTATAAAAATGTTTAATATAATAAAAAATATTGCAAACATAGTACTGTTTGACTCATGCAACCACGTTTTATCACCCAATGCATATAGGAATATGCTTGAGCAATCTTTAAACATTTTATAAATGTTTCATACAATACGATTGGGGAAACATAGGAAAACGAAAAACTAAAAAAGTTTGTTAGTTATGCTTCATCTTAGATCAGAGGAACAAATAAAAAAGGCATACTATTTACTAGCAATTGGGAAAGTTGAAATACCATAACTAACATCTTGTTTGATGAAACGCGAAAAAAAAATTACCGTTCACAACGTGTAAGTTAATAATTACAATAAACTATCATAAACCATAACTAATAAAATACAAGTAACGACAACCCAGAAAATTCCATTCAAGAAAAATACTTGGTTAGCTAATCCTGATTTAGTGCAGAAAAAAAGAAAGAAAAAGAAACATAGAGAACAAACTATGATATTCCTCATTTCCTTGATCAAAATGATAAATGAATCAAACCCAAAAATAAAATGAAAATTACAGTTTCAGAAAGGGTGTTTTCCTAACCCAAGCGATGGGAGGAGGGTCTTTGTGAATAACACGGCCCTTTAGAAAATGAAACCCAGCAACACATGTAAAATCCATACAATAAATTGTATAACACATACCCACGTAACAACCACAATGAGCTGAGAATATATAGAAGAGTCCAACACAACAGAATATATCCTAGTTAACTTGTTAATACCTGCAATGCAATACAACATGGAAAATCAATAGCAGCAAAACAACCTAATAACAGTTCATTAAATATGTCCAGTATAAAAAGAATAAAAGAAAGAAAACCCAAACAGAATATTAAATGTTAATCAGACGATATTTATACTTCGAAGAATTTAGTGACGGAGTTCGACAAGCATAATCATACAACAGCTTGAACCTAATTGCATAATCCATTGTTGACATCAGCTTGAGACTTGTTCGAAAAACTGGCATATTACATGTTGTCAATATCCCACATAGAGGAAAATATGAGAAAACTAAAAGCTTAAAACATATTAGTCCATATCAATACAGTTAATATTCAAAGAAACTGAGATAAATACACAAAAGACCCATTAGTATAAGATAATAACTCACAAAATGTGAAATACAAAAATAAATAAATAAAAACATAAAAATAGGCCTACTACTACACACTAACAATCACGACTGCTGATTAAATGGCTATAGAAACATAAAACTAAAACACAAGGAATAAGAATAGCAATAATTAAGTCTTAGGGTAACCACGATCAAACTTAGGATTGCAAGAACCAGATTAAAAGAAGACATCACAGAGATTTAGTAATGGTGAATTTACAAGAAAAAGGGATTAAAAAACAATGCCAATGCATGGGGAAAATACGCTCATACTAAATTTGTTTTGTAGATGACTCCCATATTGCCCTTAGTGTTGTCATATCAGCAAACCTTTTCAAGCACCAATCAAAGAAAAAGAAATAAATTAATTAATACCAAAATAGTACTAAACTGTTTGAGTACATCTAGTACTTGTTTAAAACAGCCTTATCCTTTACTAACGCTCAAATCTAATCAATAAACTAAGGGGGCGTTTGGTGATATTTTTGATTCCGGATTTTGATTCCAATCATGGATTCACAAAATCTAGATTCTCATTGTTGATTTTCAGAATCCATAAACCAGTTTGAATAGGTTGGATTCTAGAATTTGAATGATCTACTATTATTGGGATGATTTTTATATGTTATTATATAGATAATATAATATAATAACGTTATATAATGTAATAGTTGTATATCCTTTTCTATTATAATATAAATTATATCATATTGCATATTATAATATACAATATAAAGTGTATGTTATATAGTATTATAAGATATAACGATATAATATAATATGAAGTGTATATTATATAGAATTTAAATCGCTAACCAAAACTCAAAAAATATAACAAGGATTAATTCAAGCTGATCCAAAACCAACTAATGCATATTTCTCCCTTTTTCGGTTTTATAAGAGCAACTTTAATTTCCAAATGATGATAAAGGAAAATTAACTATCATCAGAAGACTTTAGTGATGGTGTTCGATAGGCGTAATCGCAGAACAGATTGAAACTAATCGCACAAGGCATTGCTGACATGAGCTTTAGACTAGTAAAAAAATGGCATATCGCATGTCAAAATCGCAAATTGAGGAGAATCTGGGAAAATTAAAAACTAAAACATAACAGACAATATAAATTCTCTAATATTCAAAGAAATTGAGATAAATACACAAAAGACCCATTAGCATAAGAAAAAAAAACAACAAATTGTGAAAAACATAAATAAATAAAACATAGAAATAGGCCCACTACTACACGCTAACCATCATGATTGCTAAGTATATGGCTATAACAACAGCAAATTAAAAACAAGGAATAGAAACAATAATAATGAAGACCTAGAGAACCATGATCAAATCCAGGATTTCAAGAAACCGATTAAAGGAAGGTATCGTGGAGATCAAGTAATGTTAGATTTACCACAAAAAATTGATTCGAAAAGCAAAGTTAAACACAAGTTTTGTCCTTCGACAAAATAATGATTTGGATACAAATCATAGTACGAAAACGGTACTAAACTGTTTGAGTACATCTAGTACTAGTTTAAGACATTCGTATCCTTTACTAATGCTCCGATCTAATCAATATATTAAATCTTTTTGCATTCTCAAACTCTAAGTTTTCAATGTATCAACAAAGTTGAACTTGAAAAAACTAAAATTGATAAGATAGTTGCTGGGTAGAATATTAAATTGCTAAGCAAATGAAAATGAAGATAAGATTCATAAGCAAACAGAACCCAACTGTCATCTCATTTAAGAAACACAAAAGATCAAATAAAATCTCAATTTGCGTTCCCTTTCTCATTGTACCATCTCTGGATGCATTCTCTGTGAGCAAACTATGAGCAACAAAACAGAACAAACTGTCATAAAATCAAACATCGAAACAAAATAAGAAATATACTTCCTTTTTTTGTGGGGGTGTTCCCTTGATAGTTCCAGAATAAGCACAAGGAGCTTCCAATCTCTTCGAATTTTCAGATTCGTCTTCATGGCAGACCCTACACTATGAAACTGTAGAAGTGGAGATCAAGTCCTCCACAAACAATACAAGTTTATCTCAGTCCAAGATGGAAGTAAAAGTAAATTCATTAGCCTTTACATTAGAAAATGCTAAGCAATACATTAAGATAAATCAGGTTTTCGGTCTTAATGCAAAATCAATGGCTATAGAGTGCTCTAATTTCATTGAATTCAAAACTTATGTTATCAAGTTGCACTAGAATTTTTCTTTAATAATCAAACGAGAATGTGCAACAGAAGATGTACCAGGCCACCCTATAGTACTAGAGCTTGAACTATAACTGCTATAATTTGAAAAATAATATACGAGAGGCAGAAATTTTCTCAATAAATTTCATACCTCCGTGACAAAATGTTTACAAAACAAGAAAAAGTATTAGTACCTGAAGCATTGGTTAAAGAGGTCCGGGCCTATTCGATTTGATGTTCATCTGCTAAACTTCATAGGCTGCGATTGAAGCAGCAACCAGGAAGCCCAACCTCAAAATCAAGTAGATATTGTTAACAAACAGTTTTTAATCTCCGAATCGCCCATGGCAACCGCCCAATAAACACTTTTCCCTGCACCCACATATCTAGTCATTCAAACCATCAGGTCACCTAAACCCAAACCATAAACTTTTATCTGATATTTTCTACCCCACAGATAAACTTTTTTGCTTCTTTCTAGTGCTCTTTGGGGGTTTGGTTTTCTGGGTATTATTAGGTGAAACGAATAAAGCACTGTCTCGTTTAATCACATATTTTAAATCTTGGAGGCTTTCAATAGTACAAAAGATTGTTTTAGAACATTAAATTACTCAATCCATGCACATTCCAATAGGACCAGTTGTAATAAGAATCAGAAAATCAAAATAACACAAATTTACATGAAATTGAGCACAAGATGCTATATCCCAGAGAAGACGAGTCACCTGAAGTTCTCATTCACCCAAACAGATTTCCTAAATAACAAGAAACAAACAAGTCAAATTTAGAATTTAAGACAAACAACAATTGATCCAACAAAAAAAGGGACCATGAGGGCAATTAACCAGAGATTAGCATAGCCAAATTAGGATTTTGCCAGGCCCCCGTTGGCGAAATGTCTGGCGAAATCAAAATTTAAAACCATGGCCTTGGGTTAATGTCAACCTGAACCAAACCAAACCAATTAGTAAAAGAACACAACTCACCATCTAAGATATTTGTGAGGATTTACCAATGTTTTATCAACTACTCATTACCTCAAATTTTCTTCAGCCACGAGTGAGCAGATAAAAAAGGCAGGTTAGTTTACAAGAGAAAAAAATATAAATAATATCCACCTAGCAATCAGATTTTTCGGGTATTCCTAAGAAACCAATCCAGACTTATAGATAGATAAACTTTCTAATCACTGCTCTTTACCTCAAAATCTCTTTAGCCACAAGGAAACAGATAAAAAAGGCAGGTCGGTTAACAAAAGAAAAAAAAGTAATAATATCCCGCTAACAATCAGATTTTTTGGGTTAGGCTTACCAAGTGTCTTATTGGATAGAAATATAATTGAGAGAGAGAGAGGGGGGAGGGTTAGGCTGAAACGATAACCATATTTTGGGTAGTTATTGCTGCATAAAACAAATATGATTTAATATCATATTTAATAATTTTAGAAAGGAAGTAAAAAACATTCCACGTAATGGAATCCGTACATTGAGATCTGAGATGGTGAATAGAAAATGCCTACTTCAATTCTTACATAAATTGTCATGAGCCATGCAATTGGTGATGAATGATGAATAGAAAATGTACATTTTTGCATCATTCTCAGTTGGTGGAATCCGTACGTTGAAATCTAATTATCCTAAGCCATCAATTAGGCTAAAAATACAAAAAAATTAAAAGAGAAAATCATCTATCATCAGAAGACTTTAGTGACGGTGTTCGGCAAGCGTAATCACAGAACAGATTGAAACTAATCACATAAGCCATTGCTGACATCAGCTTTATACTAGTAAAAAATGGCATATCGCATGTTGTCAAAATCGCAAATAGAAGAGAATTTGGGAAAACTAAAAAGTAAAACATAACAAACTATATAAATTCTCTAATATTCAAATAAACTGAGATAAATACACAAAAGACCCATTAGCATAAGAAAAAAAACAGCAAATTATGAAAAACATAAATAATTAAAACATAGAAATAGGCCCACTACTACACACTAACCATCATGATTGCTAAGTATATGACTATAACAACAGCAAATTAAAAACAAGGAATAGAAACAGTAACAATGAAGTTTTAGACAACCACGATCCAATCCAGAATTTCAAGAAGCAGATTAAAGGAAGGTGTTGTGGAGATCAAGCAATATTTGATTTACAATAAAAAAATTGATCCGAAAAGCAAAGTTTAGCACACGTTTTGTACTGCAACAAAATAATGATTTAGATACTAATCATAGTACGAAAAGGTACTAAACTGTTTGAGTACATCTTGTACTTGTTCAACACATCCGTATATCCTTTACTAATGCTTCAATCTAATCAATATATTAAATCTTTTTGCATTCTCAAACTCTAAATTTTCAATGTATCAGCAAAGTTGAACTTGAACAAACTAAACTTGATAAGAAAGCTGCTCGGTAGAATGTTAAATCGCTAAGCAATCGAAAACGAAGATAAGATTCATAAGTAAATAGAACCCAACTGTCATCTCATTTAAGAAACACAGCAGACCAAATAAAATCTCTATGAGCAGTTACAAAGACCCAAAGTCAGGAAAAACCCATTTTATTTTTTATTTTTATTTTCTGGGAAGAATTCAAACCTTGATACAGACTTCACAAGTTGCGTTCCCTTTCTCATTGCACCATCTCTTGATGCATTCTTTGTGAGCAATCTATGAGCAACAAAACAGAACAAACTGTGATGAAATCATACATCGAAACAAAATAAGAAATATACTTCCTTTTTTTTGGTGGGGGTATCACCTTGACAGTTCCAGAACAAGCACAAGGACCTTCCAATCTCTTTGAATTTTCAGCTTCTTCTTCACGGCAGACCCTACACTGTGAAACTGCAAAAGTGGAGATCAAGTCCTCCAAAAACAATACAAGTTCATTTCTGTCCAAGATTCTAGAAAAAGTAAATTCATTAGCCTTTATATTAGAAACAGCTAAGCAATATATTTAGATAAATCAGGTTTTGGGTCTTAAGGCAAAATCAATGGTTATAGATTGCTCTAAGTTCATTGAATTCAAAACTTATGTTATCAAGCTGCACTAGAATTCTTCTTTAATAAACAAATGAGAACGTGCAATAGAAGATGTACCAGGCCACCCTATAGTACTAGAGCTTGAACTATAACTGCAATGATCTGAAAAATAATATAAGAGAGGCAGAAGTTTTTTCAATAAATTTCACACCTCCGTAACAAAATGTTTGCAAAATAAGAAAAAGTATTAGTACCTTAACCATTGCTTAAAGAGGTCCTGGGACTTTTCAATTTGATGTTCATCTGCTTAACTGCAGAGGCTGCAATTGAAGCAGCAACCAGGAAGCCCAACCTCAAAATCATGTAGATATTGTTAACAAACAGTTCTTAATCTCCGAAAAAAAAAGATAAACAAATCAAAGAGCACAAACCTGAATCTACATCAAAAGGTTGTTAAGACCATCATCACCTCTAAGAAAAAGTTACCAAAAAGAAAAACTAATGATCAAAATGTGTAAGCTCCAAATAAGAATAATCAATCATAAATCATAACGAAATTCACACCAGTAAAGGAAACAACCTAACTCCACTCAAGAAAAATACTTGATTAGCTAATCTTCATCTTAATTTCAAAAAAAATAAATAAATGAAACCTGAATCTGCATCAAATGGTTGATAACTGTAGGACCATCATCAACTCAAATAAAAAAAATCCCCTTTCTCATCTAGGAAACTTACCCTTCTTCCCTGAATATCCCATTTCTCCTACATTAGTAACGAATAATACAATGGGATAGAAATATAAAGAAAAAAAGAAAATGAAACAAATATAGCAAACTAAGATATTCCTAATTTCCTTCATCAAAGTGAGAAAAAAATCATAACCCAAAGAGGAAAATGGAAAATTACAGTTTCAGAAAGAAGGCGGTTATCTTTACCCGAGCGATGGGAGGAGGGTCCGTCAATAGCATGGCCCTTCAGAAAATGAAACCCAGCTGCACATGTAAAATCCATACAACAAATAGTATAAAACATACCCTCATAAACTGTAGTGAACAACATTCTTTTGAAATCAGCTATTACCCTTTTTGGTTGAAATACCAACACAATCCCGTACCAAAGGTGGCACCTTAAACCACGAAACACGGTTAACGACCCTGTGATTGCATCATTGTGCTAATGACCACACCAATGGTCTTTAACTTGACCTTCAGCCTTTTATTCTTCAACTTTTTCAGAAAAAATCCCTTTGTGCACCTCAAAACTGCTCACTATCCATATGCACATGGATCCTCTTCTTGATCATCCAGTTACCCACTTGATTGAGGTACATGGAACACAACCTGGTGTGATTATTGTTAGAAAACAACTACTAAACAATTAACCAGATTGACAAAACAAAGTAAATTCAAACAATGACAAATAAATTGTGACTTACCTTTTAGAAAAAGAAGCCAGAATGTAGCAACTTTCAGCTGACAGTGACATGTGAAATGGAAACAGATGAACAACTCCAACACTCACACACAATAACTATTTCTCCAAATTTTTATTTTTTTTTATTTAGTACAATTATTCGGGTTGATCTAAACATCATTTAGTAAAATTCTTCACGTTAATCTAAACTTTAATATACCTCACGACAGTCTTTTCCATTGAGCGGCACATTATCTGTAGTTAAAAAAGGAATAGATCCAACTATCTGATCGGTACCATTGCATAGATCAAATCCACCCAATATTAACTTGATCAAAACGATTTTAGCCATCTAACTCAAAGTACTAAGAATTAAAAATGAAATTTCGATGATTTAAAGTTGTGTTCTAATCTTTTCTAATCATATAAGTGGAATCAACTCGATGGCTTGTCTTAATAATTTTGAACATTTGTCACGTGTCAAAATTTTAGGGCCTAAAGATCTTTGTTTTGTGTGTTAAGCCAAAGATCTAAGCAATCCCCAAATAAGAAAAACAATACATCTAGTGATGCCTAGAACATC
>JAUPMG010139418.1:0-11294 GCA_031762675.1 Pachysandra terminalis
GTGAAAGTCCCTAAAAGAATGGTTGTTACTGGTGTATTCCACCGTGAGTGCAAGTCTCTTAAGGAATAGGAATTGTGGCATCTACCATGGGTGCAAGTCCCTAAAAGGATGGGTCGTATGGTCGTGAGTTGGATTGAGCATGTGATTGGGCTAAGCCTGGTTATCCCTTGCATTGCATTGCACTTCATAATTGCATCATACCACTTGCATTGCATTGCATTTGTTGAATGAGTTGATTGTGGTGCATTTACATTTGTGACTGGTTTAACTTGCTTGTGTTTGTAATTGGGTCCCATTGGTCATAACAAGGTGGGACCTTGTGGATATTGGTCGTAGCAAGGTGGGACCTTGTGAATGATTGGTCGTAGCATGATGAGACAATGTGGTTGTGTATAAGCATAATGAGACTGTGTATAATATGTGATATGTATTTATGTGAATGTTGGTCGTAGCATGGTGGGACCATGTGGATGTTGTTTGTGAACATAGTGAGACTATGTGATTGTCATGATACGTGTATGCTTGTGTTACATGGTGGGACCATGTGTATGTATGTTTTGTTGTCGAACATAGTTGGACTGTGTAAATTCTGTCTAGACATGATGAGATCATGTGGGTAGTATTGATATAGTGGGACTATGAGATTTTGTGAACAGATAACTTGATATGATATGATTGTTGTGTGATTTTTCATGTAAATAGAGATTTCAAATGATAACTGTGATATACATACTTATTATGTGAATTTTAATATCTTGATAAGTATGATACACATATGATTGTGATAGTATGTAATAATTGAATTGCATGAATCAATTGTATTGTTATACATGCATGAAAGTAGTTGTTGTAGTTTCGTTGGCTTTCTGTACTAGGCTTCGACTGACCCTTAACTCTACAGGTAATCAGTTCGTCTACCGGGCTGGCTGTAGAGAAGACATTCTTATGTTTGAGATGCTTTTGATTTCGAAACTATGATACTTTACTTTATTTCAGTTTTATTACTTTGGTTTGACCCCGAGTGGGCAGAACATGTAACAGATGTTATTTCATATTATATTTACTTCGTTTTGTGGGTTATAGCTCGATGTATTTTGGTTGAGCTATTGGTTTAAAATTTATGAGAGACTTCCGCTATTGATTATATTGTTGAGACTCTTATTCAACAAAGATTGGGTTGATTACGTGGGTGGTTATCCATTTTCACGTGGTAGATCTGAAGGTCATTTCCTTGGAATCCTCGAGAACCTATATCTCGGATTTGGGGCGTGACAGAGGTGGTATTAGAGCTCTAGGTTTAAGTTGTCTAGGCTTTGGGAAGTCTTAGGGTACAGTTAAAAACTTATGATGAAAACCTATAAACATGTGAACCTAGGAGCCACATTTATGAATTATGTGAAATATACTTTGGTATTGTACGTGAATGATTAATGTGGTATGTTTATATTCTTATGCTTGAATATATGTATGTATGCATATGTTAGAATAGGATTATCATACTACATACTTAGAGACTTTATTGTGTAGATGGTTGGACGTAGACGAAATGTCACTGCTGGAGAGGATTTGTCCGGAGGGGACAAGGACCCTAAGTTATCTAGAATCTACTAAGTACTCGGGGATATGCCACCGCACTCTAAGGTGAGCAAGCCATGAGACAGACCCAAACAACTTCGAGGAATGGAAACGGGGGATGAATGTCGTCGCTTGAGAAGTTTAAGAAGCTGTCACCACCCTACTTTGACAGGAGTAAAGAGCCTATGTGGGTTTAGGACTGGGTGAAAAATCTTGAGAAAATATTTGAGGCGATGGATTGTCCTGCAGACCAGAGGGTGAAGTTGACTATTTTTATGCTGAAGGGAGAGGCCTACCAGTGGTGGAAAATGGTAGTGAGGGCCCAGGGACAGGTCAGAGATTGGGAATAATTCGAGAGACAATTCTTCGAGACATACTTCCCAAGCAACTACAAGAAAGCAATGGCTGTAGACTTTATGAAGTTGGAACAGGGCTCCCTCACAATGAGCCAGTACGAGGGACACTTTGCTATGCTATCACGTTTTGCACCCCAGATAGTGGCCAATGAAAGTGACAAGGCTGCCAAGTTCGAGGAAGGACTACAACCCAAGATCAGGTCGAAAGTTGTAATTTTGGGATTGAGGAACTACACACAAGTCCTCGCCTATGCACGACGGGTTGAGAGAGACACTCCGCTTCCACTCCAGTAGAGAGATACTTCTCGTGGAGATAAAGGGAGGTTTCAACCTTACAACCAGAGGAGAGGAAATAGGGCAAGGAATGATGACTATCCTAGGAAGGTTGAAGCAAGGCAGGGAACAACTTCATATGCTCCCATCGCTGCACCATTCATCCAGCAACGACCACCTCAGATGACTTGTTTTTACTGTGGCAAGCCTGGACACTACAAGAAGGACTGCCGGGAGAGAATCCGAGTAGAAGTCTTGGGACAGAATACAGATGGACCTCAGCCTCGGGGGCAAGTGCATGCATTGACCGACGGTACGATGCAAAAGGATGAGGATGCCAACAACGCAGTAGTGGAAGGTACCCTCACAATCTTTCATTCTCATGCAAGTGTGTTGTTTGATTCAGGTGCTACGCATTCCTTTATACCAATCAAATTTATCCATACTTTAGGTCTTAGACCATCTTCCATGAGAGAACCCCCTACATATAACAATCCCCGTAGGAGGATTAGTCACTCTTAGTAGCATCTGCTTGGACTGAGTAGTAAGAGTAGGAGATCGAAACTTTGAGGCCGATCTAGTGGTATTATCTATAACGGATTTCGACATTATACTTGGCATGGATTGGTTATCCGCCTATCATGCCAAGGCGAATTGTTATGGAAAAGAGGTCACTTTTGACATTCCTGGGGGAGAATAAGTGAAGTATCTAAGGAATGTAAGAGATAAGTACCAAGAAGAATTTTATGGATTATTGGAAGGTAACAAAGGAGAATCCTTGGAGGACATCCTAGTAGTAGCCAGTAGTAGAAGAGTTTGCTCGAGTATTTCAGGAGATATTTGGACTACCATCATTGAGAGAGGTGGAGTTTTGCATCAAGATGATGCCGGGAACTTCACCCTTATCGCTGGCAACATACCGCATGGCACCGATAGAGTTGAAAGAACTTAAAGGATAGCTTGATGAACTGATGAGCATGGGTTTCATCAAACCGAATGTTTCACCGTGGGGAGCACCGGTATTATTTGTAAAAAACAAGGATGGGTCTATGAGGTTGTGCATCAACTATAGTCACCTGAATAGTCACCATCAATAACAAGTATCATTTACCGAGGATTGATGGCTTGTTCGACCAGCTTAGAGGAACCCATTATTTCTCTAAGATCGACTTGAGGATGGGGTATCACCAACTAAGAATCAGGAATAGTGACATACATAAGACAGCTTTCAGAACGAGGTATGGTCACTACGAGTTAGTGGTAATGCCTTTTGGTTTAACGAACTCCCCAACCGATTTCATGGATATGATGCACCAGGTGTTCAGACCATACTTGGACAGGTTTATAGTTATATTTGTGGACGACATCCTCATTTATTCGAAATCAAAGGAAAAGCATGAGGAACACTTGGGCATAGTTTTACAGAAACTTTTGGATCATCAGCTATATGCCAAGTTCAGCAAGTGTGATTTTTGGAATGAGGAGGTCAAATTCCTTGGACATGTGGTGTCCAGAGCAGGAATATCAGTAGATCCTGCCAAGATAGTGGTTGTGTTAAGTTTGGAGAGACCCAAGAACGTGGCAGAAATTAGAAGCTTTATGGGATTGGCTGGATACTACAGAAGGTTTGTAGTGGGATTTTTGAAGATCTCTGCCCCATTGACTAACTTAACGAAGAAAGAAGTTAAATTTCACTAGGATGACGAGTGTGAGGAAGCATTCGAAGAGTTGAAGAAGAAACTGACCTCGGCTCCAGTACTTGTGATCCCAATCAATGGGAAGAAGCTATCAGTGTACACGTACCCAACGCATGACCTAGAGTTGGCCACAGTGGTTTCCGCACTGAAACTGTGGAAACACTATCTCTATGGAGAAGACTTTGAACTCTTCACTGATCACAAGAGTTTGAAGTACTTATTCACGTAGAAAGAACTGAATATGATACTTGTATGCTTGTGTTACATTGTGGGACCATGTGTATGCATGTTTTGTTGTGGAACATAGTTGGACTATGTAAATTCTGTCTAGACATGATGGGATCATGTGGGTAGTATTGATATAGTGGGACTATGAGATTTTGTGAACAGATAACTTGATATGATATGATTGTTGTATGATTTTCCTTGTAAATAGAGATTTCAAATGATAACTGTGATATACATACTTTTTATGTGAATTTTAATATGATGATAAGTATAATACACATATGATTGTGGTAGTATGTGATGATTGAATTGCATGAATCAATTGTATTGTTATACATGCATAAAAGTAGTTGTTGTAGTTTCGTTGGCTTTCTCTACTAGGCATCGGCTGACCCTTAACTGTACAAGTAATCAGTTCGTCTGATCCTAGCTGGCTGGAGAGGAGACATTCTTGTGTTTGAGAGGCTTTTGATTTCGAGACTATGATACTTTATTTTATTTCAGTTTTATTACTTTGGTTTGACCCCGAGTGGGTAGAACATGTAACAGATGTTATTTCATATTATGTTTACTTCGTTTTGTGGGCTATAGCTCAATGTATTTTGGTTGAGCTATGGTTTAAAATTTATGTGAGACTTTCGTTGTTGATTATATTGTTGAGACTCTGATTCAACAAGGATTAGGTTGATTACGTGGCTGGTTATCCGTTTCCACGTGGAAGATCTGAAGGTCATTTCCTTGGAATCCTCGAGATTTATATCTCGGATTAGGAGCGTGACATGAACTCCCAATGGTGCAGCTAAAGGATATCCATCATACTAATAAAGGAACAAACTATGAGAATTTCTTTATTTAAAAAATATATATATTTAATCATTGGTTTTATTTGAGATTAGTAATACATATTTCTAAATTATTGTCTTATTCAGAGATCTAAATCAATAGAAGAAATCTTAAAGAAAATAGAAAAAGATAGTTATTGTAATAAAACATCTAATTCTTTTAAATTTTTAACAATAAGAAAAAATGATATTTTTTAAAAATTCGTCACTTTTAAGTGCACATATATATTGTTTTGGTTGGTAAGATAAGCTCACTCAAAGACTAAATGAGCCGTGTGTCGACCCATGAAGTCATCCCTTAGAATCTGCTTGATTGAATCTGGGAGAGCTTCATAGATGGTGTGTATGTTGTCGTTGCCTCTAGCCAGGTGAGCTAGATGGTCTGCCGCACTATTGCCTTCACGTTTAGTGTGCTGGATTCGAACAACGCCATCTCTATTATTGATGAGAGTTTTGATTCGAGCCAGAAGTTGGTCCAAATTGCCCAGCACACACCAATCGAGTTGTTGATCGCACTAATAATAACTTGGGAGTCATCCTCAAGAATAATGTTAGCGGAAGGGAATTTAGACGCCAGCTCAAGTCCTGACATGCACCCCACGCTTCCGCCATGGTGATCAAGCACTGACCTAGTCGAAAGGCACCACCACACAGGAAATGACCATCCTGGTCGCGAATGAGAGTCCACGCCGAGGCATAAATAAGTTTTGAGCTGAAGGCTCCATCGAAATTGACCTTAAGCCAGTCCGACCTGGGTGGGTGCCAACGTTTGTACATGGCTTTCGTACCCACCGGAGTTTTCTGTGGATGGTGGTTGCCCAAGAACCGAGCATCAGGGGACGCAAGCGAAGCATGGACAAACTCGCAGTGGAGTCTGCAGCCGAAGAAAGAAGTTCTTCAGGGATGCTTTTGGTGTCGTTGAAGATCCAGGAATTCCTGTTAAGCCAAAGGCACCAAACAATGTAAAAGAAAATACGATTAGAAGAAAAATCCACATATGGGTAAGTCGTATTGTTGTCTTCACCCAGTAAACCAACTTAGGTTGATCTCACTTTAGCCCACACGTTTTTTGCGAACTGGCAGTGTTTAAAAATATGGTCAGCAGTTTCGTTATCCTCATTACAAATCTTGCATAACAGATCAAGAGGTATTCCTTTTCTAATGAGGTTGTCGGAGGTAGGAAGTATGTCTATGCTCATCTGCCAAAAGAAGTGTTGGATCCTAGGATTGCTTGGCATCTTCCATGCCCCAATTTCCTTGCCTCTAGGTAATTCAGTACAAGTGTGTTGTTGCTTTCGAATCAAAGCAATCACCAACTTAATAGAAAATTTGTTGTCTTGGTCAAGGTCGCAGAAAAATGGGATGTCATTGTTGTTCGGAAGGACAGGGACCGGAAGGAATGAGTCCCAAAGTTTTTTTGGGATCAGGTCTTTAATTTTGTTCCAGTCCTAGCCTCCTTGGTCATCAATTAAGTCTTTGGTGGACAACTCACCATTTATGCCAAAGAATTCATTAGCATTGAGGTATTCATGAAGAGGGGAGAGAGAGGCCCAACGATCATGCCAGACATTAATGTTCTCATCCGGAGTGACCTTCCACCTAATGCCAGACATTAGGATATCTCTCCCTTGCAGGAAACCCTTCAATGAATCAGAGTTCCTGTGCATCTTATTCAAAAAGTCAGTTTTGGGGAGATACTTGCACTTGAAAAAATTTGCCACAACTTATCTTTTTCATGGAGAAATCATCAAACCAACTTGGTTTTGAAAGAAAAATTAAGATCTTGGGCTCTGTGAAGTCCCAGGCCCCTTCTTTTTTAGGGGTAGTGCACATATGCTTATATCAAACTCGGGCCCTAGCCTAAAAGCACTACGAAACACTCAAGATATATTTTAAAATAACAAATTATAAATCTATTAAATAGTGTATACAAAATATTTTTAAATAATTCTAATTCTAAGATTCTCTAATAGTATTGGTGGTGACGGGTTTGTAAAAGACAAAATATATTAGAATAAAATGACAACTAATATAAATGACCAGTCTTCCAGAGAAAAGGTAGGGAAGCCTGTCTCAAGACAGCCTAAACCGTCGCGCAGCCGTTCTGTCGAGAGCGTTCCTTGTCAACTTTGACCTGTAAATAAGACAAAGAAAAGAGACAAGAATAAGGGAATATTGCAATAACTGGAAAGTCAGTTAGAATGCAAATCTCAGAGCAAGAAAACCTCAGAGTTTGAAAGACTTGAAGTCTACAACATGCATGAGAGATACAAGTTGCAACTGACTATTCTCTTTCTCTTTCAGTGCTTTTACTCACTGTTGTTTTCTGCCTCTTAAATTCAGAGGAGTTTCAAATTCTCTAAGCTTCAGATTTTCAGATCCAAGAATCAGATTTTTTCAGATCTTCCACCCCCCCCCCCTTCAAGGGATGATGCGCTCTGCTATTTGTAGAGAGTTTATCCACTCCAAATAGGACAAATGTCACTCATTTGAGTGTTGAGAGAGGGATCCTCGTGCTATAAACACATCCTGAGTGACACGTGGTTTTTCCAAACATATCCTGAATGACACGTGTTCTTCAACACGCCTAAGCTACTTCCAGAGAAAGAGAGGAAATCATTTCAAACATTTAAAACCTGCTCTATGATAGGTTGCTTTGGAACTTGAGCAACACGGATCAGATGACGCGTGTCACTTTCATATAAATCCCAAGAGCAACATCACCATTCTTGCCGCCATTCCAGAAAAGACAAAACCCCCTTTAGATAAGTTAGAAAGCAAATATTATAAGTAAGTGAGGTTTTACCATGTGCTTTCCATTCTGAGAATCCGTCTCAATCAACTTTTTAGAGGACACCTCAATGTCATAAATACCTTTCTAAATTCGTATATTTCGATGGAACTCCCTTTGGCAGCTATCTTCCTTCGAAGGAAATCAAGAATAACTGTATACTTACAAGGTGATCGATGTATTCTCGAATTATCCATATAGAGAACTCGAAGTTGAGTTTCTCATAAGGGAACTCGTTTTCATGATCAATAATCCCTGTAAAGAAGAGATTTTATCTTGAAATCCTTTAAGATTCATAACTACAGTAACCAATTCGAGTGCCTTCTACTTGAATGAAATCAGAAGTAAATATGTTTCTTTGTGAATTCCTTTAAAGTGAAATGAGAGGACGTTCTCAAAATTTGTAGGAAACCTATCTTCAGGAAATACTTCTAGAGATGGTGTGCCTTCAACTTCTAAAGCTCTTTCCACTGAGGATTTGCTTCTAGAAGTGAAGTAAATTCAATGCATAACTCGAAGTCAATTCATAAGAATGAATAAGAGCGACTTCGAGTCCTATTTTGTAATTCGGATGCATAAAAGATTGCATTTGAGGGGGTAAACCCAAGTCCTTGTCCTTCGAGGAGGACAGAATCCTTAGTCTTTTTTAGGGTGACAGGAGCTTTGACAATTTAACCATCTCAGGATGGCTAATCTTGAATTCACCTTAGGAGGAAGAAATATACCTCCTTCGAATTCAGTTTTGGCAGGAGGAAATATATACCTCCTTCGAATGCACCATCTGGAGGTGGTTATCCTTCGAAGTCTTCCTTCGGAATTTTCCTTTGAATTCGTCCCTTGGACTTGTCCTTCAAGGTCGTTACTCGGAGTTTCCCTTCGAAGTTGTCCCTCGGACTTGTCCTTCGAAGTTTCTTTAACGGGAAGGAATATACCTGCTTCGTGATCCTTTAAAGACAAAGTATAATAAGTGGTCTTTAGAAGTCTATGGATATGATCCAAGAATGACTTCTGAGTTAGAAGGTATAGAAGTTCCTTTGAATGTCTGTCATTCGAAGATATTTCTTTGAGTAGAATACCTTTAAAATGTAAAGGTAAGTAATAAGACTCACTCGAAGTCTATTCTAGAGAATAAATAGATGTGACTTCGAGGTTTTATCTGAAACTTTAACTATTTGAGAAGTCTATTAGGGGTAGCATGACCCTAAATATGTCATTCGAGTAAAATAAGGTCCTTCGAAAGAATAGTGAAATCTTCTTTCCTTCGAGTGCTTAAAAGGCAGTGTGCCGTAGGAACATAAGTCCTCATCCTTCTGAATATTTCAAGAAGGATGTTATTGCGTGTTTGTTGAGTTTGGGACACCTGGCGTTCCCTTACAAACTAGAATTCAAAAATGTTGCTTCTCCAAGAAGCTTTCCTCTTTTGTGGTAAGGACAATCAGATATCTTTGAGCCGGATCAAATATCACATTTTTACCAAACGGTCTAATCACCGTACAACAGTTGTTGACAACTGGCACGTGAAAGACGGATGTATAGCTGTTACAACTTTATTGAATGATTCAGTGTATGTAGCTATACCCAAAAAACGTGTACACGTGCTTTTAAGATAGCGCCACGTGTCTAGTGGGATTTAATTAGCCCGCCTGATCACCAGTACAAACTCTTCTAATATTATAGAATCAATCTCAATAAAATAACCCAAAATACCTTTGAAAACATTTGATAATTGTTGAAACAACATTTTTTATTAAAAGGAAGGAGATTGATTAACCATACATGATAGGGTGTATTGTCAATCACCCTATCACACCCATACTCTCTTTAAAGTTTTTAAAGAAAAAAAAAAAGATGAAAACGTGGGATGGTGGATTAAAAATAAATAAAAAAGAAAGAAAAAAAGAGAGTAGTGGACAGTTTGTTTTAAAGAGAGGTGGGACACTTGTCACACATATGAGGAGTGGTTATTAAACCACCCTTTAAACTTCTATAAAACAAAGAGTTATGGGAATTTTCATGCAGAGGAGATTAAAAAGAAAGAAGAAGGATTAAAAGAAAGGAGGAGATTATAAGTGGAAGTGAAAGAAGAAAACTAAGAAGGTAATCTCTCTCTCTCTCTCTCTCTCTCTCCAAAAGTCGTCCATTCCAAACCTCCAATTGTTATACCCTTCAGGTTATGGTTTCAGAGAAGTTTCTGCCTCAACAAAAATGGTGCAAGAATCCTCCTCTTCACAGCCCTTTGCATCCTCTCTCACAACCAATACCCTTTCTCTCTCTAAAAAGCCAAGTCTACTAGCTCTTCGCTCTCTCTCTTGATGCTACCACACTTTCTCCCAATATCTTTCTCAGCCTCTTTGTTTCCCTGATCCATTCCTCCTACAAAGAGACTCCATTTGCTTCTTCATTTTAATCATCAAATGGAGAATGTTGTCTCCATTAGATTCATATAAGGTTCTGTTTTAGTTTCAAAGTTGGAGCCAACCATTCATGGCTACAAAAAAAAAAAAGAAAAAGAAAGTTGTAAATGGAAAGTAGAACAGAGGCCTGTCCCCACATTATCAACTTCAAATTCTCTTGTAACCGACCATAAGATGTGGCCTTGATGTATGCAAGTATGGAGATAAATTTTGTGGCCGTGGGAACTACTGCTTGTTTGCGGCATGTCGCTCTTGAAACTGAACTAATGCAGAGGCTTGGGGAAAGAAAGCCAAAGCTGAAGCCAACTGTTATCGCTGTCTTCCTAGCCAATGAAGAGAACTCATCAATAATTTAGAGATTGGTGTGGATGCACTTGTGAAAGATGGGTTGCAGAATAAGCTCATGCAAGATCCTCTGTTTTGGATTGATACAACAGATAAGCAACCTTACATGGGTATTGTAGTTCTATAGAGACTTTCCTCCCCATCCTAACGAACAGGTCTATGGATTTACAATAGCATCTACCATGAAACCGACACCCACTCTCCTGTTCTGTTCTCTGTTATTATGGTTCTACAAAAAGAAAAAAAAAAGTAAAGAAAAGAAAGAAGAAGATGGGGTTTTGATAGTATGCTCCTCATACATATCATTATCATACCCCCAACCAATAGGGTCCTTGACCCATTAAAAGTATGGTCCCAGTGGCCATATATGGTTCGGTTTATCTGTCCTAGTGGCAGATTATGATATGGTTTAGACCAGAAGTCTATGATTTCAATAGTCTAGCTTTTGGTCCTAATGGCCAAATATGGGTTGGTTTATCGGTCCTAATGGCCAATTATGATATAGTTTAGACCAGAAGTCTATGATTTCGATGGTCTAGCCCTTGGTCCTAGTGGCCAAATATGGTTCGGTTTATCGGTCCTAGTGGTCGATTATGATATGGGTTAGACCGGAAGTCTATGACTTTGATGGTCTAGCCCTTGGTCCTAGTGGCCAAATATGTTATGTCCTTGACCCAATAAGTATGGTCCTAGTGGCCGATTATGATATAGGTTAGACCAGAAGTCTATGACTTTGATGGTCTAGCCCTTGGTCCTAGTGGCCAAATATGTTC
>JAUPMG010139429.1:0-11294 GCA_031762675.1 Pachysandra terminalis
GTCGGTTAGAATGCAACTAGTTTTGCTGATCTAGTACAAGCTGCAGATAGAGTGGAGGATGGGCTTAAAGTTGGAACGATCATCGATTACAGTGTACTAAAGAACCTGATAAGTCTACAATCAAATTTTCAAGGTAATGATGTTACAAAGAAAATGGGAAGTCGGGCAAGAAGAGCTGAGACGAGGAAGGATGGGGAAGGGTATGTGAATTTGATTCAACCAACTAGGCCATTAGTTATCCAATCATCACAAGCTACTCCTCAATCCACACATGCCAATCCATCGACTTTCACCCAGGATGTTGCTGCCATATGGGAGGCTAGAAAGTAGTCTTTACCCTTGTGCCGATAAAGTTATCAGATCTGCTCCCTACTTTGCTGCATGGTGGATATGCCACATTAGTCCAACGAAGCCCTAATGCTTCAAATAGCTCAGGCTTCAATCTGAACCTTAACTGTGACTTTCAAATGGGCGAGTCAGAACATGATACTAATCGATGCTAGACTTTGAACCATGCAGTACAAGATCTAATTGATGCTAAGAAACTAGTGTTTGATACATAAGCTTCCACAGTCACAAATGATGTCTTCCAGAACCCTATGCCGCCTCACAATGGGGCATGAACGTTTGGGGTTAGCATGATCTTCACTGATATGAATTTTGACCCGTCTCTTCTTATTGCACCAATCGGAATAAGAGTCTGAGTCCCTCTCAACAACATGGCACCCTACACTTCAAAAAAGCAACAAGGTGTAGGGCTGAATGAAGGAAATGAGGAAAGTGGATAAGTGGCCCCTAACGTGGGGGCGAAGATTTGACAGTTCTATTGTCATATGTATCCACTATTTTCGAGGTTCAATATTTTTCATGAACCTTTGACCTCGGAAAGAGTAGTTTAAGAAGGTTCAAAAAAGAAAACAAAATTTTTTTAAAAAAAAATCAAAAGAAAAAGCATTCCAAAAAAATAAAAATAAGGCGTATGATGAAGAATCTAGGGTTTTCTTAAAAATTTCAGTTTTCAAATCTTTAGATTATCTGAGGTTACAAAAACAGAAAGAAATTTTTTGTTCATTTTTATCTTTCAATCAATGTTTTTAATTTTCAATAATTCATTTCACATCATTGTGCTCTTGATAATTCAGGTACCTTTTCTAGTAAAGCATCATGAATAATGATACATAGTCAAATATTGGAAAAATGGAATCTGTGAATTCAAGGACTAAAAGTGACTCGTAAAAAGTAGAATCAAAAGTTATGCTCTCTTGAAGATAGAAGGGGAGAATGATATAAGGTCACTGTTTGGTCTTACTAAAATGTGTTTACGATGGATATAGACTTTGTTGCTTTATCGTTACGCCAGATGAAAGTCGAGTCAGCAAAAGCTAAGGAGATTATCATGATTGCAACTGGAGCATTTTTTATATCTAATTCATGCCAATGGAGTATACCTCAGATCGATTTTGTTATGGGGACAATCGTATCAGATTCAGGTGGTTAGAGCTTGCAATAAGTGGAGGAGCAGGAACTTTTCAGAGTGGTGATTCTATCTTATTACATCAAAAAGATCCTAGGAAAATTTAGATCGTCACAGGAATGGTTGTCCAAAAGATCTTACATTCTTTAGATAGAGATAGATATTTTTCTTGAACCGGATCTTTGAATGACATGTTTTCTTAAACTAAATATCACTTTGAAATGATCAAAGGACACCTTTCTTTTGAACTTTTAAACGTTAAAATCCCTAGTTAAACCCTTTGAGCCTTACATTTCTTTCTTTCACCCAAACTAGGACTAACAACCCCAAACTGAGGCAAGAGTTGGAAGTCAAATCAAGGGTAATTCTTGGGAGCAATGGGAAATCCATAAAGTGGAAAATAAATGTTGGTTCCTTCAAAAAAAATGAAATTTATTGCAAGACAAAGAAAAGTAAAAAAAAGCAAAGGGAAAAGGATAGTAGAAAAAAAATGATGATGAAAAATGGGACAAAATGAGATATCAAGTATGTCAAAGTGGGATGGGAAACACTGGAATTGCCCAAACTGGGGAAAATTTTAATATAAGGTCATCGGGGAAAAAGCCCTCAAAACAAGCTAGACCCGATCAACCCATTCAAACAAGAAATTTCTTTTGAGCTTTATATCTTCCTTTCTTAATCCCTATACCCAGCCTACGTTTCGTCCTAGTTTTAAGACCTCTTTGATCAAGGAAATATTTAGTGGGAGCCAAGTCTTAATCTGGTATTAATTAGTGATGATGGAGTGTATGGTTTCAAACAGAATGACAATCCGAAAAGGCACTACAGGCAAGAGAGTTAGCAATGGAGAATCAAACGGTATAAGAAAATAGAGAAAGTTGGTATGATCATCGAAATGTGAAAAGGATGTAAAATCTAGCATTTACAAAGCCCGTGAGAAACGCTAGAAGTAAAAAAAAAACATTTACCATCTGTGAACAATCCCAAGTGGAATAAGTCAGGTATTTTTGGTAAGAAGATGATCACATCTCAATTCATCCTCAGTGGAACAAATGGATCAATCAAACAGTCACTCACTTTTTCATCATTGATATCATAAGTTTCAATTAGTTTAGTCTATTATCCTCTCTAATGGTTTGATTCGTCCAGACTATACATTTTGTCAGATTCCCTAAAACTTAAGGAGATCGTAATAAATTTGATAATCATTGGGGATGAGCTTAAATGACTCTGATCAATGGAGGAAGTTTTTCAATATTTGACTGTCGAACATATGATAAAATTACCTAAATTATCTTTATCATATTGATGTAAAAAGAAATTTTGAAAATCCTTTCTCTGCACTCACTTTCTGTTCAAATGTGTATTACTCTTGTTTTCCTTCATCTTCCAAAGAAATCATGGGTGCAAAAGGTGAGAGAAGAGAAGATACTAGCACACAACCCCAATAAAGCATATCCTCATATCTTTTGAAGAACGCATTTAGGAGATGCATCAAAGTTTTTCACCCAACAAAGCAGTATGGAAAAATCAAATTCTCAAGAGGTGTAAATAAAGAGATGTTCTGACTCATCCCCAACAACGCTATTTGAAGATGATGGAAGTAACAAGAGTCATGAAGAATTCAGAGAAGCAAAAGTGAAAAGCAAGACCAAGAAAAGAATAATGTTGAATTGTAAGTGTCAGTCATGGTCAAAAGCACCTTTGTCTCCATTGGTTCTAGTCTCATAAATAGGCTTGACCTCAGACAGTGATGCGATAGCAATCAATGAGGTTGGGACTTGTCCAACCCTTTGAAATAGCCAAATGGAGATCAGACTTGACTCAATAAATCATGGTCTTCACCCATCTCTAAGTTCACCAAGGAAATTAGGCTCAAAATCAAGGCTACCTCTCATGTATTGAACTTGCCTAAAAGATACCACCCCATCATTGAAGTTTTGAACCCTTCCGAATTTGTAGGCATGGATCAAGCTCTAGTAAGTTCAAACATTTTATTTGTCTTCTCTTGAATGGACAAAGCCACTGAGAAGGAAATACATGTCCTATTTTATCACCCTAGAAAGTCTTGGAAGTTCAATATGTTAGGATAATATTGATTTAGGCAAAATTCATTTGTGAACTGTGCAAATTGGGGTTATGTCTTTTTTTCTTTGTCATTCATCGCTTGCGATTCTGACAAAGAGGGGCAGCTGTAGACACCCCAATTTGCACGAGTGACTTTCTCTCTATCCTTGCAGCTCCGGAGGCTTGAGCTTGGCTTTTCCTATCTTTCAATCATCTCTAAACCATTTCCTAATCATAATGCCAATTTTTCTGAAAATCCCAAAAATCATGTGAAATGACCAAAATACCCCTGATAGACTCCGTATGATCCACCTTAGTCCTATATCCAATTTTACTCTCAAATTTGAATTCCTGAGCCAAAATGCTCTCCAATGAGTATAATCTTAGGCTAATTCAAAGTCCGTTGGAAAAATGACAATTTTTCCCTTAATCCGGTCATTTTGACCAAACAGTTAAATCCAAGGGGGGAAACATTTTTCCAACATCAAATTTGGATTCCTCGTCGAAAAACCCTCAAAACGATTGTGTTTTTGTAAAATTATAAGTTCGGGAGTCGAAGGGTTATTTTTGAAATTTTTAAAATTATCAAAAAGGACAATGGGACGAAAAAAATAATAAAAAACACTTTAGGAAGAAAATTGAAATAATTGAGAGAATATTTGAGGAAGATTTTTCATGTGTAAAAATCCAAGAAATAATAAAGAATTTATTTTAGAAGTTGCCATGTGGCAAATCCCCAAAAAATAAATAGAAAGCTTTAAATTCAAAAATGGGGTCTCAAACAAATTCAAAAAGGGAACGGTTCTAAATTCAATTCAAAAGAGGTTTCTAAATTCATTTTAAAATGAGAGTTTGCAAAATTCAATTCTAAAGAAAGGAGCTTCTAAATTCAAAAAGTTATCTAAATTCCAAAGGCAACTTCTCAAAGAAGATGAGAGTTTTTAAATTGGATTCAAACAAAGGAAAAAAAAAGAGGGAGAAACAACTTCTAAGTAAATTCAAACAAAGGAAAAAAAGAAAGAAAAAAAAATTTAATAAAAGGAGGAAGAGCCGAGCTCTTCCTCTGAGGCCTTTTCTTCCCCAAGAAAACACAACCACAGCCGAGACTCTCTCTCTCTCTCTCTCTCTCTCTCTCGCTCTCTCTCATTTTCTCCCCCCCACCCAATTCATCTTCTTCTCCAAGAAAAAATCCCAAAAACCCTAACTCCATTCCTCACCATACGAAGGTGGCAGCAAGACCCAACGGCAACCCGAACACCTCCACCTCGCCGCAATGAAACTGCACGAACCCTTCACCCCTGCTGCATCCACACCACACCATCACCGTACGCTCCTTTCCGCTGCCCTTGGCCCGTCGCCACCGCTTTTCTCATCCGGAATCTCGAACTTCAACAGAGCTCATGAACACCACTCCCCCTCCGATCTCTCTCTTTCATGAACACCACTCCCCCTCCGATCTCTCTCTTTCTCCTTTCTTCCACCTCTATCTAACAACCACCATCTCTCCATCCTTCAGCCTCCATCACAGAACTGAACTTACCTCCATTGAAATCACCGACTCAGCCACCACCAGTAGCACCAGCCCTTTCACCTCTTCTTCTCCCATCTCCTTACGCATCCCCTCTTCTCCCTCCCTTGTTCTTCTTCGTCTTCTCCTGTAAACAAAAACCAGAAAAACAGAAAATTTAGTTACAAACCCTCCACAGCAAAAATCAAAATAACAAAAGACCCCAAAAGTAAATAACAGAAAGTTCCCTGAACTAAACCCAAGCCCGAGCCAACCAAATTCAAACCCAAGTCAAACCTAATCCCTGAACCAAACCAACAAATCTAACAAACCAAACCAAGAAAACTAGACCCTAAGGACCCGTTTCGCAACAATAAAAAAAAGAGCCTAATCTTCATGTTTTGTCGCCACCTCTCAAGCCGAGCTAGCCGAGGAGTTCCAAGCATAGGAAAGCACATAAGGGATTGCAAAAGCTACCCAAACTTGGGTTGCTACAGGTATTTTAATTTATTTTTTTTATTTTATTTTATCATAATGTTATGATTTGAAAGCATGTAATGGGTATTCTTCTTTATGAGTTTGATTAATGCATGATTATTGTTATTTCTATTTGAATAAACTTGCAATGAATGTTTAGGTGCATATTTTATTTTGTATACTTATCTTTAGGATTTTCTAGGCTTTTATCTGTTTTAGCTTATTTTGTAAATTTGTAATAATTGGCCAAATAGATTTGAACCAAGTAACCGGTGGAACCGGGAGAGAACGGGTGCCTAACACCTTCCTGTTCCCTCAATAAACCTCCTTACCCTAAATCTGGTTAGACCATTACCCATTATAATTTTGGTGTAATTTGGGATTAATTGACATAACAAGGGTGACCATTCACACTCGTACTCAATGAATGGTGGCGACTCCATATTTTCCCGATCGACCTAGGGTCCACCCGACCAAGGGGTGATCACAACGAGCGTCGGTGGATGCGTTAATTGCACCGACGGCATCTGCCAACGAATATGGGAATTTGATTTTTTGGTCAAGGGATCCGTCAGTGGCACCGACGAGACACTCCTACGGCTTCGGAGGATGCGTCGGTGGAACCAACGGCCACCGACGAGTGTTTTTGAACCTGTTCAGTTTGGTCGGTGGACCCGTTGGTCCGCTGATGGCACCCGCCAACGGGGGTGCTTGAAGCATAATGAGGAGAGATTGAGAGTGGGGTTGACACCCAAAAATTTAGTGTTAATGCACATAGAACTAATTGGATGTTTACTTGCTTTTCCTGATTGACTGATGCATGTTCACTCTTCATTGATTTCTGTTGGGCATACATGTAGTGTATTGATACTTGCATGCATCTAAAGACATTCATGCATAGTGGGTCTCTGTGGAGACCCAGACCCTAGACTAACCTTGGCTCCTTCAAGAAGGACCAAAGGGTGATGTGAGGATACTTGGACTCAAAGTTGAGATCGAAATTAGAGATGAATTCTTTGGAGTCTTGTGTGGACTATACATGTAAATCTAAATGATTTATGGGTGAGGGATTAGCTACCCTAATAGCTCGATAACATCTATATATTGTATTATATGGAGGGTAATTCAATTGGTAGTTGTGAGTTATGATGTCGCACGGGGGTAGCTCTTGGTGATGCCTGCGGACTCGTCCCTTGATAAAAACAAAGGTGGGACATGACTTTCCATGAGTTGAAAATCCCTGAAACTGGGTTGTACTCACAGAATCTGTAGTGGGCCTTAGCCCGAATGGGTGCATGTATCTTAAGAGATGCATGGTGGCACAGTCAGGATCAAGCGTGGACATACAACCATCACAATATCAACGACATGCATATGCATTCACGTGTTTGTTAAGGTCAATTCATTGCACTTAATGAATTGACCTTGCATTGAACATGGCATTCAATGCATATGCATCGAAATCCTGATTATTACACTGCATCTGCACATTATGTTTACTGACTGCGTAACTCAAGCCTTCTTGGCACCTAACATTTCTGGTGAGTACGATCGGAGAGATAGGGACTTCGGCGCGAGGTGCTGCGGTAGGCCCATTAGGACTTGTGCAGTCACGGAAGATTCTTTTTGTTCATATTATTATGTCCTATTTTTATGTGAGGTTTTTGTGAGAGTTGACACATGTGATTGTTAATTATACTCTATGCTTGTGAGGTGATGAACCCCTTTATTTTTGCATCGGAAGTTCATTGTTGCCACGCCACCCTTTTTGGCGTATGGATAGGCAGTGCTAGATTACGTGATGAGTTCACATTTACTTTATTTTGATTATTGTTATCAGCTTCCGCTGTTAATCCAATTTTAGTTTGGAGCTATTATATTATTGTTTCGTGGTTGCCACCCCCTTCAGTGGATTGGGGATGAGAGTCACACCTAGAACCCAAGGACTATGCCCATTTGTTCATGAAGCGTACCCTGGGATTCGGGTCGTGACAGAAACTCTGCCAAGAACCTTGCCGAAAACCCAATGTGACCCCTTTGGAGACTCTTGACGTTGGACACCTGTAAAACACCCAAACTAGAAGATTGGTTATGTTTCCAAGCACTGGGGATTTACCAATGAAGACTTGACCTTCCATACCTAAGATCTAGACTTTGGGGAATTAGCCTGGCAGTATGGGATTTTGAGTTAATTAGGGAACCAATCCCCAAAACCTATCTAATATTCTTATTTCCTCATTATATGCATGCTTAGATGTATACTTGATGTGTGAACTTGGTAGTGTAATGTTGTGACCGTATAAGTATTATACTAATTGTCCTTATTAGTAGAATTGCTTAAGATATCATTGAATGCTTACTTAATAATGTTGGTTTCATGTTCTAACACTTGTATTAGGCTTATTTAAGTATCCATATCAATTATATGTAATTATGTCATGATATATCTATATAGCTTAGAATCATGGGATTGTGCTCATGTGTTTGCTGATTTGAATATATGCCTATGAATCATTGTGTGTGCATTGCATTAATTAAAGGACATTAATTTATCAGTTGCATATGGACTACCTTGCTGAGATGGCCTTGTCTAACACCCAATGTGATACCCATGGGTTTAGACCAACAAAAGAGACTGTTTGTCTTATTTAAACTATTGGTATCCTATGAATGGACTATAGTTGTTTTCACCCAAGGTGAGGGATAGGCCTTGTATGGGGGTCCCAAGAGACTTTTGGTAAAATGATAGGCGAGGAAAAGTTCACTAAGATGATGCCCAATAGTTGAATCATGACGCCCTTTTGTTGGTTGTTAAATATGTATGATTCCCTAAGGAGATTTCACATTGGTGATGCCTTGGATATTCCCTTGATCAAAAATAAGTGGGGGGAGTTGTGCCCTCTAGGTTGAAACCCCTTAAAACTATGTTAGGCACATAGCATATCTTATCTTTGAGAGTGGCCCTGTATGGGGGGATGGTTCGTTAAGACATCTTGCTCAAGGAAAGATTGGTCTCGTGTAAACTTACTATATTTGCATACTTAACAGCACCCTTGCATTATCCTATTCTTTGTTAATATTATTTTGAGTATCTTGTGTATGACACACTTGATCTAATTTGCATAGAGAATTAGGCACTTGAACTCTTAATATTGATCATTGATTCGTATACCAAGGTGAGAATTGAGGGAGAATAGTCTATTGTCTAATTTCTGTTCATATTTTTCTTTAATCATATACATTACAGAATTTACTATCATCACTTATATTATTTAGTATGTTTCTCATAACATTGGGATATGAGTAAATACCTTGCTTTGAAGGACTACTCATCTAGGCTTTTCAGCTTATGTTTGTTGATTTATATTTTTCAGGATTGAAGGCTAGCACTTAAAGGGATAGCTTCAGAAATAGAGATTTTGATGATAGGGCTAATGTATTGGAAGTAGATATTTTCATTCAAATTTATGTAAAGGACCAGATCTGTAATTTTTACTTAAATATTTATTAGAACTATTGAATTTACTTCTGCTTATGTTTTGAATATTGCTTTCCACTCCCATAGAGATATAGGGTGAGAGTTACAGCTTCAATTTGGAGACTCCTTTGAGATTTCCAGGTTTAGTTTGTGACACACTCCTAAGCCCTATTCTAATTTCTTTTAATAATTAATTACACCCGCATACAGAAACGTAGGCCCCTAATCATATACTCTTTCCCTTGGGATATTGCGTAAATAAATTTAAATTTATACTGAATTTTTAATCAAGGGTCAGGGTCACTACATCTGTACTTTTGAACAGTTGACACTACAAAAAATGGGAGTTTTACTGGCGGTCTTTAATGGCAGTTTAATAAAAACCGTCGTTGAAGGGTCTTTATCTCGGTGGTTTTTATTAAACCTTCGAGCAATCCCCATTCGCGCAAAAAAAATCCCTCGATATTAACCTTTGCTCGGTAGTTTATTAGAACCGCCGAGATAAAATCCGTTGGCGCGGGAATTTTCCCGCGTTAATGAATCCTTTGTCGGTAGTTTTAGGTGGACCTCCGAGTGAATTGTAACTAACGGACAGCGGTTCATATTAAACCTCCACGTAAGGGTTGGTATTTCTCGACGGGTCTATAAGAACCGCCGAGCAAAATAATATTCTCAGCGGTCTAGTAAGAATCGTCGAGAATAGGCCATACCTAGCCCACCCGCGAATTCTGTCGTTTCTCTCTTCTTCCTCGCGCATTCTCTCTTTTCTCTCTTCTTCTTCCTCGCGTTCTGGTTCTTCCCCTCTCCCTCTCGCTCGACGTGCATTCACTCTTTTTTCTCTCTTCTTCTTCCTCGCGTTCTCTCTTTTCTCTCCTGCAATTCTTCCCCTCTCCCTCACTTGGCTTTCTCACCGTCTCTCACTCACCAGCAAAATCCATTCTTGATCTCTCACTTAGCCTTTGAAACCACCAACAAGAATCTCGCTCACTGGTGAAATCCATTGCCCGCCGCCCCGAAAATTTCTGGTGAGTTGAGTTTAAATTGATTTTTTTTTTTTGCTGTTATGTGATTCTTTGAATTCGTTTATGATTTTTGCTGGAAAACACTGGGTCTGTTTGACACAAGAAAGTTCTAAATTCAGAATTAGAATTTCTTAAAATTATAAATAAATCGAAAATTGATAAAAGGAGTTCTTGAGGAATTTTGTCAAACAAATTATCTGCAGATTTTAAACAATAAACTTAATAATAATCGGATTGGGCTTTACAACAATGATTAGAATTCATATCTGAGACAGATGCATACAAATCAACACACGGTTGATCAAGTAAAAGAAAATCCAAAATAGTTCAAAGCAAGCAAGATCATCATCCCTGTTTTTTTCACAGAATTGAAAAGAAAAATAAATTTACAAGAGAAAATTAAATTTTAATCCATCACTAATGGTTTCAAACTAGTCCCGGCTTTATTTTATTTTTATTTTTTTGTAAGCACTAGTCTAGTTGGTGAGATCTTTTACACATTAGATTAGTTGGAGAAACATGAAAGCACTAGTCTAGTTGGAGAAACATGAAACTTGAGAGTTAAATGGCTATCTGGACCATCCCGGTATGAGACTTGAGAGTTAAATGGCTATCTGGACCATCCCGGTATGATATTTGTAAGTCAAATAATTATCTAGACCGCCCGAGTATGATATTTTCTTCATTAACCATTTCTTTAATTTTGAAAGTGAACATTACATGGTATGTTATAGGCTGAAGCTTTTCTACTTAGACTATAAAAGAAACAGAACTAAAAAAGTTGGCATTCTAAAAATAACTTCCTATAAGAAGATAAAAAGTGATTATAAATGAAATAAGTCCAAAAAGCATATTTTCAAAATCTATCAAAGTAGGACCCATCTCAATGGGCTGTAAAAATGGGTTTGCATTGAGATCTGCAGGGTGTCTAGGATAGCTGTGTCGATATAGTTAGTAGATATGGCCCAATTTACCTATGGGACATTGAGATACACTTATATGCAGTGGGCTTATTGGGCATATAGGTTGGGCATTAAGCCAGCAAGTGTGTGGGTTGGGCTGGCCACTATTTTGTATCTGTTGTTGCCTTTGTTGTTTTTTCATTTTCAAAGTCGAGGATTTGACTGAGTCTAACTGTCCTGGCTCTCTCTCTCTCTCTCTCTCTCTCTCTCTCTCTCTCTCTCTCTCTCGTGTGTGTGTGTGTGTGTCTTCCCACTCTTCCCCTCTCCTTTGTATCTTCTTTCTCTCTTCTCATCATAAAAAAAGAAA